>JAHZSR010000086.1:0-126738 GCA_025782845.1 Boletus coccyginus
GGTCTTACAACAGCCTCGCGCTGATGCCAAGCTGAGGCACAGAATCATATATGGTATAGGTACTGGCCTAGTTTAATCGAGGTTTCGCTCGCGCTGTAGTAGCCTAGGGACCGGTCTAGTCTTGCATTCGTAGCAAGAGAATACTTGACCTTCTTCTAGTTAAAGAGAGGTCAGATCGTTGTAGTTGTCAGGTCGTGGTTACCTAGGTATTTCCACAGGGAACGGAAAATTCCTTAGTGGTGTTGAGTCGTTTGCGTCACACCATGTTGGTCTCTGATATCTCCATCATTCGTCAAGTAACAAAGAAAAACAAGGGGGGGGGGGCTCTATGGATACACGTGGGGTATGGTAGAGTATAGGTATGCGGAATCAAGGGGGGGGGGGTGCTTCATAGCCAATTTGTATAGTAGGAGATGGGGGGGGGGTGGACTCCGGAAGACTACCATTGTGAGGTATTGGGTAGTCTCAGTAACGCAAGGGCTGTCTGGGGTCATACTCTGGTAGGTCGCTCACCAAGGCTTGCTCATGGCCTTGGGAAACGTCAGTGCCAGTGTATTCACGATGGTAGGGGTGGGGTCCACCCGAAGAGCCATCGTGTATGGGCACGGTTTATATACTTTGTTAGTCATGGGTTCTAAGCTTTGCACATGACCTGCCTCATGTGCGTAGCGAACTAGGGCGCAAGCATTAAGCGAGTGCTAAGCGAAATGAAGTCGTGCATGGTATTGGCAAGTTTTTCCTGATTTGGAACCGCTGATCCGCAGCTTTGACAAGGGCGCAATGTCATTGCTGGATTTGGACACGGGATCTTCTCATGGTCGCATTTAGTAACCAGGGGATAAGAAAATTATGTTACATTGAGATCGGGTTAGATCTGACAGGTAGGCATGCTCTTGGACACTTGTTAGTCCTCTGGGAGCGATGGGTTTCTAGTTAAAACACCGGGTTAGTATTTAGTAGGCCATCATTGGTAGTATCCTCTAGCTTGCTCTAATTTTCCCTCTAGGTACTTATTTCGAGCCGTAAGGAAGAGGATAACCGGCACTACATTCATTTGGAACAATACATATAAGTACGTGGGTATTGGTATAGTTGCGCTCAACAGCGCGGTAAGTATTTCGTATGGAGAAGTAAGGAAGAAGTAAGAACGGAGGTAATAAATAAAAAGGGTAGCGGCACATTGGTAAGTATAAATATCACGACAGGGTAGTTCGTATGTAACTACGTTGTATCATACAGGTACGAGGCGGGAAGATATTCGTCAGCGAACAAAAGGTTTGATGCACGAAGCATCGGGTTTTTCCAAAAATTGGGATGGGGATAGAAAACAAAAGGTTAGTTCGAGACGGTAGTTAGTAAGTCAAGTCAAATAGATAACGAATAAGTGAATCAGGTCCGAGGAAGTAAACTTAAATGGCGATCTGCGGGATTGAAGCGCACGGGACGAAAGGCGGAGTGATGGTGATATGATTACCATACTTCCCGAAAAAGGATTCCTGCTTGAGGCGGAGGTGTTCGGCCTTGTGGTAAATAATGCGGCGCTCAGACGAGGCGGGGGCTCTCCAGCACTTTGGGTCCTCGAGGTGCAAGCCAGCGAGTAGCTGCGTGACGAGATCCTCGTCAGGAAGTGGGATCTGTAAAATGCCGTCGATCAGAGCGGCAAGACGGGGTTCGCCGTGGTAGCGAATAAGACTGCTGGCGCTGCGTAAAAATCCCGTCTCCTTGATTGTGAGGAGGGGATTGGCGGAGGGAGCGCGGTGCTGGAAAAAACTACCCCGCGTCACATATGCGGGGGTCACTGTCGTCCCGTCGAGTAGAAAAACTAATATGTACCTCAGGCGAATTGCACTCCGCGGCGAGTTGGGGAGGTAATACTGCGTGGATGGCGTGGAGGAGACTTTGGAGGTCGTGGCGGAGCCGCCTGAGCTCGGGCAGGCGCTGGCGATAATCTCCCTCGGCACGGTAAACGTGCAGCTCGTAAGCTGTGAGCCTGCCGAAATATATACTAGGTGGGAAGCGAGACAAGTTTTCGCTCCGAATTACTCCTCCTGTGTCGCACAGCTTGCGCTGGAGGGCCGTGAGATCTCCGTAGACCGCAGAGGCGAGAAATAGAGCGGCGTTGAGATATAAATTTCGGAATGTCCCATTAAAGGGAGAGGGGACGTAGTCGATTAACGGCTCGAGAGGAGCGGGGAGTCGGGTGGTAAACACGTGGGGCAGCTGGTAGCAGCTCGTCCCATCGAAATAATTCTTCTCGCTGAGGAAGGGGAGGGAGAGGAACCGGGAGGCGGCGCAGCCTCGCATCTCGCTAGGATTAAAGTCGTGAACATACCCTAGATTAAAGGTGCGCTGCCTCTGGGTGGTTCGCTCGATCTCCTCGGGATTTGTGTGCGCGGGAGGATATTCAGAATCGGACGAGTAGCACGAAGCGTACTCGTCCTCGGAGCTGGTCCAGCCGTCGCTGGAGTCGTCGTCGCCTGCCGATTTCTTGGCAGCGATCAGATCGGAAGGGGGAGCAGGGGTACATACGTTTTTCGCCCGAACTGGGGCAGAGTGACAGCGCCGGGCTGTACTTTGCGCCGTTCTCCGTCGATCACGAGGGTTGGCGAGGGAGGTGCTGTGAGGGGATATTCGTAGGTCGCCAGGGTAAGAGAGGGAGCGGGTATCTTACCATCGCTCTCTTCTTGTTTCACCCAATTTGCTTCCCTGAGTAGGGCGGTGTGTTGTTGGAGTTCGCCCAGGCTTTGGGCAGGGGCTGTGGTTATGCCATTGGCAGTGGGAGGAGGAGTGGGGAAGGGGATTGTATCCTTCGAGGAGCGAAGTAACTCCTCGAGGTTTTGGTAGTAATACGGGAGGAATGGTTTCTTTACTTCACGTCTTGCGAATACCATAAAAGGTAAGGGCGATTGAATCTTACGCCCGTCATCCAGTAATTGTGACGTCGGCAAAATTAGGCGAGGGAATGTCAACTTGACGGTTGACAGGTGGCAGTGATGTGGGAATTATGTAGGCCACATCGATAGCGGCCTCAACGTAGTCGATTACTGGTAGAATGGTAGCATACTGCGCCGAATTAAGCGCAATGAGATCGGCGTGGCAATTGCCTATCGCAGCATGAACGAGTGAAGAGATAGGGGCGAGGCGAGTGTTATCATATGAAGGAGTGGCGGTGCCGTACTTAGTAATAGCAGGATCGGGTTGGAATAATTGGAAGTAGGCGTCCTTGAGAGGACTCTTTGTCGAGGTCATTGTTTTCTGCACTAGAATGACCATGTTCCCTCCTAATTTATACTGCTCGTACTCTATATCGTCCTCCGTATCATTCTTTCTGTGGCCCGCACTCTTAGATGTGGCGCGACTCATTATTTGTGACAGGTGACACTCGGTTACCTCTTTGGGTAAATCTCGTGGCACTTCCGTTACAACCGTTCCTAGGTACGTTGCATTAGTGGCATGCTGTGTGACTAAGCCACCCATTGGCTTAGTAACGTCGGCATCGCCCGGAAGTGCTAATATCACCATTTCGCCCGTTTCGCCGTCCTTTTCGTAGACAAAACGTAGATAGGTTCCCTTAGGTTTCTCTTCAATAGACACTAGGTTTTCTCGTTGCCAGGGACGGCCAAGTAGAATAGCCGGCGGGCAATCGTCTGACACCCAGAAGTTACTCATTGTTGTCAAAGCTCCGATCGTTATTTCCATTTTGGGAATTAGTCCCCTTAAGGTGCTAGTTCCGCCGCTTGCGTCCCGAAGTGTCATACTCGCGTTCGTGTCCATAGGTACTCGTAGTCGTTCCCATATGTCTCTTCGTACTATGTTTATTTCGCTTCCAGAATCTACTATTGCTAACACGCTCTCCTGTCCAATATTGACAGGCACTTTGACAAGCGGCCTGTGGTTTCGGGTTGCTGTCACATGGTGTGATGCCACGTGTGTTACTTGTGGCACGTTCCTAATCCTTATTTGGTCTGACAGCGCCAAACACAGCTCTCGGGATGTGCCGAAAATCTCACCAGCTGTCAGGTTGACAGTTGTTCCCAGGATCTTAGTAAGCACGTCTTTCGTATTTGTCAGCATTGACAGCTCGGTTCGCCGCGTGCCTAGTGGCTTGGTGCCTTCTCGCGGACTTTCAATGTCACCTCGGCTGTCCCCTTTAAGCTTCTGGTGCGTCGTGTCATTCCCTTTACTTCCGCTGGCGTTCTGCCTTCTCGTATCGTCTCCCATAGGTACATCCCCGTCCCGATCGTTCACGGGACGGTTGCTGTGTATCGTGCGCGACTGTTGGCCAGTCCCTCCCGTCGTTGGGGGACTTTGTCGTGAGGTAAGTGTTTCTTTATTGCTCTGCACGTTCTGATTACTTAGTCGCCATGTATTGGCATTATTGGGTGCACGTTCAAATCGTGCACCCAATGGGTTGGGTACTTCGTCAGGTAAGTTATTCCTTTGTTGATTGTGATTGGGAGGTGGTCCCGATCGCATCCGATCGTTACTAACGTTGTTATTTCCCGTCTTAGAGTCATTTCTCCAAGTTTGTCGACTCTTGTGCGGGACCGTCGGTGCACTTTTGCGCGGGGGATTATCCTTAGTAAGTGCTTCATTTATTACAACCTCATTTCGTCCTTTCCCCACAGGTTGCGCTCCTGTTGGGCGCGTTCGGGGTATAACTACTCCGTCCATGGTCTGCTTGCGCACGGCAGTCGTCCCTTTCGGTGTCCGTTCAGCGGCGTAAATCTCGCGATCATTTTGATCGTCGAGAACCTCTTCAGGTATGTACCAAGTTTCTTCTTCGTCATACTCTTCTTCTCGATCGCTCATCATCGGTACCACATAGTTGGCTGATCCGCGCTGGTACTCTGCCGGCTCAACCATAACCAGGTGGGAAGTTCTGACTTGGGTATTAGATGTTTGCTGACTAGCCATTCTGTAATAGCTGTCTAATAGAGAGTCTCCTCTCTCTTTTCTCAGAGGTCCATCAGGTAAGGATAGTCTTCCACCATTGTCATATATTAACTTCCTTTGTTCCAGGAGTTCTATTATAGGAGGGCAATCCCTTAGACTATGGTTGTGACTTCCACATCCATAGCAGATGTAGGATGGCATGGCAGGGGGCCTTGCTTGTCTTGAGGTAGGATTGTCATTACTTCTCTGTAGTATAGGCCTAGGTGTAGTACTGGTAATATTATTTTCCCTTGAGTCCCTTGGAGGAGTAGGAGTGTTCCTAGACAATCCATAAGTCCTAGAGGGCTTGTCAAACACCTGTGCGACTAGGGGGTCTAGTGCTAAGGCTTTGAAGTAGGTTCTAGCATATGCTGGATCACTGATACTTAGTCTACTCAAGTCATTGACAAGTGCATCCAAGTCTTGCTGGGGCTTCTTAGGGGTGAGTACCTTCTTCTGATCCTTGGTCTTGCTTGTAAATAGGTCACTACCTGACCTTTCCTTCTCTTTGCTAGGTTTACTACGAGAGGAGATCTTCTCTCTCTTGGGTTTGTAGTCATAGTCAGAGTCTTCGCTTGAGCTGCTACTGTCAGTTTCGCTCCACGTAATGGCTTATCGAAGCGGTTACGGTGCAGCAACTGATCTACTACAGTGTTGACTTCTTTCACTGTATAGGGTTTGGATAGGTCCTTGTTTGGGGTCCTGGCTAAGAGGTATGTCTCTAGCTTGGTCTGGAAGGGTTCTGGAATGCCTAACCAGAAGTATGTATTGTAGTCATTGTCAGTAATGACTCTCTTGGCTTTCAACCATTGTGCCATGACAGTATAGTGACGAATGTAAGACTTCCAATGTTCTAGGGTCTTGAGTTCCTTATGGGCAGACTTTCTGACCAATCTTCGTAGATCCTCAAGGCAATAGCGAGCTTCGTCTCGCTCCACATCGTATAGAGTAAGTATCTGCTTTCTAAGTGCACTCCAATCATTGGCCTTGTATTCATCAAGGGACTCGATTAGGCGAGTGACAGAGGTAGAGCAATAGTTAGTGATTCCTTCACATTTCTCTTGGTCTGAGGTAATTTGACATTGGGTGAGTACCCGGTCGTATTGGCGGAGGAAGTCTTTGACATGGGTATAGTGACCTTTAAAGGTCTCAGGTGCATCTCTGCTACGTCTGCTAGGTAACATATGTGGTCCAGGATGTGAAGGTCCTCCTGTAACCATGGTAGGGAAATGGTAGATGTTGGATGTGTTGGTAATGTGATGTGATTCTGACTGTGTGAGTTAGAGTAGGGGAGCTGAGATTGTCTTCAACACCCCCTCGCGGTGGGCTCCAGTTGTCTTCCTTCTAGACAAGACGACGAAGAACCAACCAAAAATCGGTGGTCCCCAGACAACGTGTCTTATCTCCACGGGCTAGAACACTTTGCTCAAGGGAGGTATGAGTAGTCTACCCTTGGCGGGGTTAGGAGTAATGGATATAGTCCAAATAGAAAAGGGGGAAATTTAGTGTACCAGGAGCCGTGGTTTGTTCGCCAATCCTCCACGTAAGTTTACAGATTGGTTGTTAAAGATCGTTTCAGCCTAAAGTCTGGTTAGTAAAGGGGATTCTAGGTGAATTACACACCTAATGGGCTCAAGTTAATGGCAATAGGTTGCCTAGTAACCTGTGGAAAGTTGTACTTTGATAGTACAAGAGGTGGGCGATTTAGCAACTTGGCCTAGGTCTCACCTAATGCTAATGGATCCAGTGTAGGAAACTCCTGGGAATATTGCGTCCAGAAGTGGTGCTTAGGTAAGCAGATGGTCGTGTCAGGTCGCTTAGTCACTCAGCCAGTTATAGCAAACTCGGTCTTCTTGTGTACTAAGGAGCTAAACTAAAGGTTGGAGGTGTAGACTTAGGCTAATCCCTTAGGATAGTAAGTCTAGACAAGATAGTGGTAGGAGTCCTATAGGTAGGTTGTCCTAGTGATGGCAAGATGCTCAGTCGCTGGTTGGTAGCTAACTTGACGATACACTTAGTGGACTTAGAAGGGTTACTATAACTTAATCTTATTGTCTCAACTAAGGGGTAGCAAGTTTGGCTTAGAGAGGTGAAGTGTAGCCCTTATTTGGTACTACAGGACGCTTAGGTTGCTTACTAATAGGGACCAGATGCCTTTTGTTGCCCAAAAAGGGGTTTCTCCCAAAAGGATAGTCTTAGATACTTGTCCTTTATTTAGGTACAAGTTCTAATAGCCTAGTAGTAGTTCTAAAGCCCTATTTACTTCACTCTGGGGTACCTTGCCTTATTAGGTCTTATTAGGCTTCCCAGGGGATCTCTTATCAGATGATATTATCTGAGGTAGAAGATGAGATGCTCTCTGCAGGCCAGAATGCTCCCCTTTATATACATAAATACAGGAGGCTATGCTAGCCAATCAGAGGGCTTGATGGCTTATAAATTAAGGCACATTGACTTACTAATGCCAGGCACAAGCTGTCAAACCCAGGCACACTAAGGGGAAGCACTTTGAGCAAAGGAGTCCAAATTTGGAATGCTCTGCCAAAGAGGCTGGCTATGCTGTGCAGGGCTGTACAGACTAATGGGGACAAGGTCACATGGTAGCTAATGGTCACATGATCACTTCGTCTCACTGGCACTTAGCTAAGTAATCAGATAAATAAAGAGAAATCAAGGAAATAGTTCGCTATGTACAAATGTGTAAGTGTAAGGATTTGACTAGAGAGATTAATGAATATCTCAATAACCAGTAGGTGGAAAAATCTGGAAAAATAGGAGTATGTAGCTCATGATAGGGGCTATCGTTCCCTATGGTATCAAGGGGTATTGTCCACAGGAAGCTGTGTGGATTCCACTTCTCGGGTCACTGCTTTGCTATGTGCATGCATGAAACTGGTTTCGTGCAGGTCAGCGTTCGCGACGAAGGATCAACCTTCCAGAAGTAGCAGTGAACTCTACGAGTCCGTCTTCCTCTCTCAGTGGAGATGTCATAGCATAATTAAATGCTGCGGCAATCATAGTGATCACCATGACGAATCCAGAAACCATCCATGAACCATAACGCAAGAACTCAAGAGGCATCGGTACTAGTATTTGACGTCCTCTGTTCAAGCAGGGCTCATAACCTATCGGGACGATAGATATCCCGATTATGCAGGGGCAAGAAGGGATTATGATATCAGTGGGAGATAACTTACTGATTGGTTATGGATGGTAACAAAGAGTCTTCAGAGGAGAGCAATAGGTGGGAGGCTAATGCTCAAGTGGTTCTGAGTGAGAGTATAGGAGCGAAGAAATGGATTGACTAGTTAAGTCGATAGGAAAGACGGGCTTAAGGCCTGGTCTTATATAGTGTTATACACTAACCCTGAAACCTGTTTCAGATATGAAACACGGTGTAAGTAGAAGATGTTTCAAGTATGAAACATGTAAGAGAATGTGAAACGTATAGTAAAACGTGTATCACATCTTATGACATCATGAAACACCAGATAAGGGTGATGTCATAGTCTAGACCATGAGATAAGAAAGAACTTATCTATATGCGATGAGTAATATGGAATAGCGTAAGAATAAGGTCAAAGACCGATCTAGAATCTGGTATCAGGAAATGAAAGATAAGATAAGAAATACCAGAATTCTCAACACGTCTCTCCCCTTCTATCATCTACCCCACCTTTCATCGCGTCTACCTCTCCTTACCCATGACTGATCGAGACCGTTACCTAGAAAGAGCACAACTACCCACCGTCGTGGATTCCCCTCCTCCTACTCCCATTCTACCCGTTCCCTCCTGCACCCTAGCTCTTATCACACGCATCCATTCCCCCGCTGACCTGCACCAAACTGTTTGGATGCGGATACATAGTTATTGTATATGTGATGTTAGACATTTGACCCGAGATTTGAGTTTTTACTATATTCCCACGGTCCAAATGCTTAGCTAATTGAGGGATATATGGACCATACTGTCTAGTATGTATCCCTATTTTTTTTCTTATTTGTTCATTCACATGTTGTGGAGAAACAAAATGATTTCTCCCAACATACTTTTATTACTACCTACAGCTACTTAGCAAACCATTTTCTTAATATCTCTTTTATCCTTGAGTACTTAGCCAAGTGTCAGAGAAGCAATTGGAGCATGTGACCTCAGTTGCGAATCACCTGACTCAGATCATGTGACCTTGCACAGCATGAGTCATAATGAGTCAATATGAGTCAAAGTGAGTCAGATGAGGACTAGCCAAAGCACTGCCCCTAGACTAGCAGAATGATCATGTGACCTGCACAGCATGAGTCATAATGAGTCATAATGAGTCATAATGAGTCGGCATGAGTCAGTATGAGTCATTGCCAAGCCAAAGGCTATTTTTAGCTCATTGCAAGTCATTTTCTGACAGGTTGAGTCAAAGTGAGTCAGTATGAGTCAGTATGAGTCATATCTTGGCACAGCCACCTCGGAACCGAAGGTAGCACAGCCACATGTAAACTACTATATAAGGAGCGCGATTCAGCCCCATTTGGCAGGTTCCCTCTTTTAGGAAAAAGGTTCCTACTTGAGTAAATCTCAACCAACGAGTGCTCACAAGTGCACCCCTCTACAAACAAACAGTGAGGCTGTGTAGAGTAATTCCCACGCTATAAATAGAACTACTTAGACCCAAGTTAGGAGTATACTATATCCCTTAGGATAGGGACAGTTAGGACACCTTTAGGGAGAAAGCCCCAGAGCGGGCAACTAAAGGGAATAGATCCCCAGCTAGTAGGGAGACCTAATAGTTCATTAGTACCCTGGGAAAGGGTTGAGTCGAGCACATTTAAGCTGATTGCCAACTCCTTAGTACATAATAGAATCAGTTTAGGAAAAGCTGTTCTGTGTGACTAAGTGACGTGTGTGAATCAGTAAGTGAAAGTGAAGCATATTTACGCTACCTACCCAATTAAGCATTCCTAATCGACTGGAGCTAATTGACATCTTAGGGAAGTAACCCTAGTCACTACAGAGTACCCTTCTAGCAATCCAAGAAGTTGTCTAGACCATTCCCCCAACTATCCAGTGTACAATTTGTACAACCACCCCAGCTGAAATCCAGACCCTCAACAGTTTGCTGAACCCCCAATCACCCTCAACCTCGTTGACGATTGACGAACAAACCACGTGCCTGATAGTCAACCCCTTTCTACGAGATTGATACTTATTTCTAGTACCAACTCGACCAGGGAAGAGTACTCTCTTCACCTCGCTAAAGGTTTACTACCCGTGGAGATAAGATTGGTTGTCTGGTAAGCGTTTTCTTAGCGTTTCTACTGATCTTATCTAGAAGAAGACAACTGGAGCCCACCGCGAGGGGCTTTCAGCAAGCATACATTACAACAAGTCCTATAGGGAATACACAACTTACCCTTAAACTCACAACAAGAAACTACGAGTCATGGTAGGCACAGGAACAGCACCTACTACAGCACCTACTACATTACCTAGCCACAGAAGCCGAGATGCCCCTGACAAGTTTAAAGGGCACTACTCTAAAGTCAGACGCTTCTTACGGCAATATGAGCGATTGCTCACCCAGTACAACATCACTACTGATCAAGAGAAATGCGAAGGGATCACCAACTACTATAGCAGTAGTGTTGGACGACTGATCGAGTCCCTTGATGAATACGAGAAAGACGATTGGGATGGAATGAAAGCCAAGATCCTTCATCTCTACGATGCTGAGCGAGTAGACGCTCGGTACAGAAAGAGTGACCTTAGGAAGCTCACTCAGAAGTATGCCAAGAAGAGCTTGGACAAGATGTCACAATGGAAGGCCTACCAGCGCAAGTTTACAGTAGTTGCGCAATGGCTAAAGGCCGCAAAGGTAATTCAGGACAAAGAATATTACACCTACTTTTGGAAAGGAATCCCTAAGTACATGCGAGAGAAGGTGCAAATACATCTACTTGCCAGTAATACTGGCGTAGATATGAGTAAGCCCTTCCAGATTAGTGAAGTCAGTCGAGTCGTAAGCCAGTTACTACATCGATACAAGTTCGATGAGGATGGAACTAACTCTGACACCGAGAGCTCCTCTGAAGAGAGTAGCACTGATTCTGACTCTACTACAGACTCATCTGATGAAAGTTCAGATGATGAGTCTAGTGACGATGAATGTCGAAGGAGGAAGAAGAAATCCTCAAAGAAACACAAGGATAAGGGATTGAAGAAGACCCCTGAGAAACAGGCAAAGAAGAAGCCTGAACCGAAGAAAGAACTCAAGAAGTCCTCAGATGATGTAGATTCACTCATAGATCGTATGAGTAAACTTAAGCTTGATGATCCTGCCTATGCAAGAGCTTACATCAAGGCCCTCAAGGTGGAACCTTTGATAGCAGACATCCTGGAAAAACCTAGGTTAAAGTCTGTAACATTCAAGGAACCTTCAAGTAGTATACAGAATAATAATACTACTACTACAAGGGAAGTGCTACAAAGAGGAAGTAATGGTAGGAATAGATCACTACCTAATACCCGCCCATCCTTTAAATGTTTTGGATGTAACAGTCACGACCATCGCCTAAGCGATTGTCCCCGCGTGCTAGAATTAATAGACCGCGGAGAATTAGTTTATGACCGGCGGGGTATGGTGAACCTACCTAGGGACCAAGGTGCGCTCAACAGGAGAGCAGATGAATCTATAATTGAAAGTTACCATCGAATGATTGAGCAACGTGCACGAGATAATAAACGGGCGCAGACGAACCTCATTATGGTCGATCGCGACAGCTTGAAGCGCGGATCGTCGAACTATATCATACCTGAAATATCTGTCAGTGACAAAGAGGATGAGGACGAAGATAAATTATTCGTACCTTACTTACTGATGGACGAGGATGATGAAGACGATGTCGACGAAATCTTGCAAAGCTACGGTGTCGTGCGATCTCAGCGTGAAGCCAAGACCACCCGAAAGGAGATCATGGACGGTGTGTATGTCCCTCCCAAGAAATTGGGAGGCAATCAGTGCCGGAACGAGGTGGTGATTAAAAACTCACCAAATACTCATGACGGCGATGCTAACGAAGCGTCGCGTCCATGGTCGAGTCGCCGAAACGAGAGAAATGATCGATCTGACAAGAAAGATCAATACCAGCGCGAATGGCGAAAGAATAAAGAGAATGACTTACCAGGTACTTGGGATGATCCGAAAGGATCCCTGAGAGGTGAGAACGAACAGGCGAAGTCGATTGAACGATGGGATGACATCCAGAACGCTCCCGCGCCATCCAAAGGCTGGGAAGTAAAGAATGATGTCAGCGACGAGTGATCGAAAACGATCGACTTACCTCATCAACCAACGACGCCCTCGACAAGTGCGTCAAAGGACGCTCGACGAGTGTGCACCGATGTGCGCGATGATGAAGATGTAGAGATGCTCGACATCGCTGAGAGGAAGCGGGGAGGGAATGCCGAAAAGAGAAGGAGCGCGGAGTTTCCCGAAAGAGTTGATGGAAATAAACCCCGTGCGAGTGTACAGCCTTCTAAGGAATATTCCAGAAACGTGGCAGTACGACGCACGGAGTTATCCGCTGCCACAAATCCTCGTGACATGCTGACTAAGATACTCGGCACTAAGGTAGAACTGACCGCGGGAGAAATATTAGGTAACTCGCAGGAATTGACACAAGCGTTGGCTGATCAAATTAGGTTTCGACAGGTGACATCGGCTAATGCCGCTTTACAAGCGTATCATGTCAGAACGAGCCAGGACCATGGGCCGTTACTGACAGTTCCTGTCCGCATAGCTAATAAAGTGTATAGTGCCGTAGTAGACTCTGGTAGTGAAGTTAATATCATTACTAGGGAACTATGGGAGAAACTGCAAGTGCCAATGGATATCGACGCAAGCCTAACACTTCATGATGCGAACGGAGGTAACGGTGAATTAAAAGGATTAATTCCCGATCTAGCTATACAGATAGGAGGACTAACTACTCATAGTAACTTTTGGGTATCTACAGATTGTCCCCTCAACATACTACTCGGCCGCCCTTGGCAGCGGCAAAACTTTGTCTCCATTGACGAAAGATTAGATGGAACATACCTAAGATTTAGCTACGTTAACGGCAAAGATAATCGGACCATGGAAATTCTTGTACAGCCGTCGGCTGCCAAAAATGGAAGTGCGCTGCTCATAATAGGAGGGTGCAGCTCCACTCGATCTTATTTGGGAAGAATAGTGGAACCGGAGATCCGAAATGAACCAAATATGGAAGCATTCCCGGAGCATGAGGCGCAAGAAGATCACAGCCCGACTATAGTACACAGAATATTTAATCGCGAATCCCCAGAGGGAGGAAATCTCTGGGGCACGATGCCGAAACATTCCTACCACCTAGCAGACGCTTATCAGACTCTATTCCAGCCCGAACCATCCCTCACAAGCTATGGGCAGCCCCCACCCAAGCTCGATAATGCACGACTCGGGATGCTTGCCTCGCCTGTGCACGCCCCGATCAATAATTGCCTAGCCGACGTCATTGTTTTGAACTCAGCGCAGTATGCTACACTGCGACCTATGCTGAATAATGTAGACAGCAATTACCAATTAGTCTACATACTTCCCATGGAGTTACCCAAAGTGGATACAAAACCCAATAAGCGTCGGGTAAGCCCACCCACTGTGGCGCTACCCGACGATGCCCGAAAGATTACATCCCCTGTCCCCTACGCGATGTTTACCCGATTAGGTCATTGTACCGCTCCCTTCCTTCCCGGCTACCAAGCGCTGACCTGCACCAAACTGTTTGGATGCGGATACATAGTTATTGTATATGTGATGCTAGACATTTGACCCGAGATTTGAGTTTTTACTATATTCCCACGGTCCAAATGCTTAGCTAATTGAGGGACATATAGACCATAGTGTCTAGTATGTATCCCTATTTTTCCTTATTTGTTCATTCACAGGTTGTGGAGAAACAAAATGATTTCTTCCAACATACTTTTATTACTACCTACAACTACTAAGCAAACCATTTTCTTAATATCTCTTTTATCCTTGAGTACTTAGCCAAGTGTCAGAGAAGCAATTGGAGCATGTGACCTCAGTTGCGAATCACCTGACTCAGATCATGTGACCTTGCACAGCATGAGTCATAATGAGTCAATATGAGTCAAAGTGAGTCAAATGAGGACTAGCCAAAGCACTGCCCCTAGACTAGCAGAATGGTCATGTGACCTGCACAGCATGAGTCATAATGAGTCATAATGAGTCATAATGAGTCGGCATGAGTCAGCATGAGTCATTGCCAAGCCAAAGGCTATTTTTAGCTCATTGCAAGTCATTTTCTGACAGGTTGAGTCAAAGTGAGTCAATATGAGTCAGTATGAGTCATATCTTGGCACAGCCACCTCGGAACCGAAGGTAGCACAGCCACATGTAAACTACTATATAAGGAGCGCGATTCAGCCCCATTTGGCAGGTTCCCTCTTTTAGGAAAAAGGTTCCTACTTGAGTAAATCTCAACCAACGAGTGCTTACAAGAGTACCCCTCTACAAACAAACAGTGAGGCTGTGTAGAGAAGTTTCCCACGCTATAAATAGAACTACTTAGACCCAAGTTAGGAGTATACTGTATCCCTTAGGATAGGGACAGTTAGGACACCTTTAGGGAGAAAACCCCAGAGCAGGCAACTAAAGGGAATAGATCCCCAGCTAGTAGGGAGACCTAATAGTTCATTAGTACCCTGGGAAAGGGTCAAGTCGAGCACATTTAAGCTGATTGCCAACTCCTTAGTGCATAATAGATTCAGTTTAGGAAAAGCTGTTCTGTGTGACTAAGTGACGTGTGTGAATCAGTAAGCGAAAGTGAAGCGTATTTACGCTACCTACCCAATTGAGCATTCCTAATCAACTGGAGCCAATTGGCATCTTAGGGAAGTACCCCTAGTCACTACCAAGTACCCCCCCCCCTAGCAACCTGAGAGTTGTCTAGACCATTTCCCCAACCATCCAGTGTACAATTCGTACACCACCCCAACTGAAAGCCAGACCCTCAACAGTTTTGCTGAACCCCCAATCACCCTCAACCTCATTGACGATTGACGAACAAACCACGTACCTGATAGTCAACCCCTTTCTACGAGATTGATACTTATTTCTAGTACCAACTCGACCAGGGAAGAGTACTCTCTTCACCTCGCTAAAGGTTTACTACCCGTGGAGATAAGATTAGTTGTCTGGTAAGCGTTTTCTTAGCGTTTCTACTGATCTTATCTAGAAGAAGACAGCGCAGCTCGATTACCTCCTCGAGCAGGAGAGCTGCACGCTGCCTCCTCCCATCCTCACCCCTCCTCCCCAACACGACGATTCCCCTTCCCTCCTTTCTCTCCTCCAAACCAGTGGACTGAGACGTGAGCTCAGTCGAGCTCGGGAAGAAAAGAAGATCGCTGACGAAGATGCCGACGATCGGCCAAGGAAGGTACCGGGTGAGAAGGTACTAGACCTAGGACTAACCAATATGCCGCTGACTACCTCCCCATCGATGGGGAGGTTTCTTCTTCTCGCCCCGTCCAAGGAGGACGGGCACCTTACGCCGCGCTCGGGGTACGTCATCACCCCGACCCCATCACCGATTTTTATTACAGATCAGCAAGTCGACAAAGAAGATAATCAATCGGAGACTGGGAGTACCACCTCCACCTCCTCGACTTGGAGTTCAGATATCTCCCAGTACCCATCGCCACTCAGCAGAGATCTGGATCGCCCAAGAAGAATGTTCTTCAGTTGATCTAACCCTCTTATGGAGGGTATTTTCGACCCCAACCAATTCCATATGAGGACGAACCAGAGGTTTGGAGTCCTTCCCTTCGGGGAAGGACAATTTGATGGGACTAATAACTTTAAGACGAACGGCAACTACAGCACTACCTACTTCCAGCTGCCGTTTGAGTATAATCCCGACTATCACCCTTCCCCGCCCAAGGAGAAGATCGCATCACCATACATTGATGCGGCGATCTTTCACATGACAACGTTCTACCTATCACTAAGAAGATATCTGGAGGAAGTATGTGATTGGGATGGAGCGCCGAGGGGCAAGCAGCTAATGTGTCATCCCCCTACAGTTTATTTCGGCCGCACCCCATCCTATGAGTTACACGTGCTCCGACTACAAATCGATCGCTGCCGCCATCTCGAAGACATGCGCCATTTTCGCACAGACGCTTATAGCGTCCTACATTCTATCCTAGCAGTACTAACTCTCCCGCAGGCATTCAATTGCCTGCAAGAGACTGCGGCGGTCATATTTATTGACGGCACAACCATCGCCCCCACTGCAGTTACCAGGGCGAGTTCTTTCAGCAACGAGCACCCTCCGCCAATCCCCTCTTCACACTCGAAGAGATTGGGTTCCTCCAATCAGCAAGCAGAATGCTCCGTTTCATGGGTGAGATGGAATTAGCTGATCTTATTGATCAGATCTTGCAGATCCCTCTCCCAGACGAAGACCTCGTCACCCAGCTCCTCCACGATTTCCACCTCAATGACCCCAACTCACTCGCCGGTCACCGCGCTACAGAAGCGCAGTCGCTTTACCGCGACGCTCGCCGTCTCCGTGCCAAACAAGAAGATTTTTATTGGCAACACGGCACCTCAGAGATTGTTGCGCCGCCGTCTGTCCCTCAGGGACTGATCGAGTATACCTCGATCCCCGTCTAGTATCACTAACGAATGTTTCGTTTTATCTCTTTATGCCTATCATTCATAATTTTTGGAAAAACCAGCGTCTTTGACGCTTTTATATGCTTATCTTTCCTTCAAGATAGTGAGTCGAGACCCGAGCGCAGTTGCGCCCCGGGCTCGATCGTTTGACAGTTCCGTGACAGATTTTGACAGTTCCGTGATGTCTGTTGACAGTCCCGTCCCCGAGACTGTATTATTGATTCTAGTTCATTTCTCTCGACTGTTTGTCCCCTCCCACGACTTCTATGACTAGTTTCAGTTCGTCGCTACCTATGTTAGGTGGATATGTGTATGTACGAATAGTTACGATGTGCTGCGCCCCAGACGCGCGCAAGTGTTTGTACACTAGTGTAGCCCGCAATCAAGTGCATTGTTATGGGCAACGACTTGTGACTGATACTAAGGTACATTAAATACAATATCCAAGGGACTAGGTAAACAAAGTAGAGGCCGACACAGCCCGAGATGAATCACACAAGTCAGACACTGTACCCGAAAGCTTAGGACCCTGTTCCCAATTAAGAAAGACAAAACGCCGTTCCCAAATCAAGAAGGAACCTTGCGGCCTTGTCAAAGCTACGGATCAGCAGTCCCAAAATAGGATAGACACTCAGCAGACATGCTGATACTAATTTCGCTTATCAACTTACGCCCTAGCAGACTGTGCTCGCTTAAGGAATATGCCGAACACTTTAAGATCCGACCAGATAGTTTATAAACCTGGCCTCGCCCTTAGCAACCACGGGATGGACTTTTCCCCTCCCCCCCATCATCGCTTGAGGCGCATAGGACCAGGTACGCCCCATCCTCTCCACTCCCCACTGATTTACTAGAGAACCACCCACCCCTCCTAGCCTCGTACTCTATGTATGGGAGAGGCCGACTAGGACAAGCATCGCCAACCTCCCCGATTGGAACAGTCGGACATACAAGAGGTATGTTTTCGTAACTATGGTAGATAACAGTAACCCATCAGAACTTTCAGTGCGAGAGCGCCTGATCTGATGGTGTGGAAAGTGTCCATCCCCGCCTACTATAGCTATGAAGGACACCCCTACTGTATCATTACCATATTCCTACATACCCCCTCTTGTATCCCCTTTACGACAACATGGAAAGTGTGAGCAAAAACCCTGCCTGAATAAGTAGAGAGTCAAATGGTTGACTGGCCAACACATAACCCAACTATAATGCATTTCTGTTCCCTGCGGAAACCAGCTCCACACACAGAGAGAAATATACGAGGACATAGACCGAGTCTTTAGGTAGACTACGGTACACGAATGCATGACACCTTGCCATCTAGTCATACGAGACAACGAGCGCAACCTCACTAAACTACGAAAGAGTAATACATAGTTGTTGCTACGCTGGCAATAGCACGAAGCTAACACCACGAGTACGGTGAATACAACTGTGAATAGAAGGATTCTCTATTACGGTAAAACAGGAGCGCTAGAAGCGTAGAGTATAGCTATTCGGCCTAGGCAGATCCAGTGTGATCCTAAGACCATATATAGGCATAGCTACGGACTACGATAGGAACTAGACTCTTACGCGTGACATCTAAGGGACAGATCTCACACCGTATTAGGACGACACGCCTAAGAAGGGCGTACTAGCTATTAGTAACTGCCTGCCTAACGAAGCAGCAGTATTACTGATAGTATCCGCCTGCCTAACGAAGCAGCGGAACCATTAGGAGACATACAAATCAAGGCGATGACTATCAAGGCAATATACGAAGAACATAGTATGGATCGGTACTTACCCAAGAATCTAGACGCAGAGTCTATAGGATTACTTACCCGATCAAGATCACACTCGTGTGTACAAACCTACGGAGCATATAAGAGGGTTGATTAACACATCAAGCCAATCTCTACTGCAATTCCCCAGGAGTTTAAGGTCACCAGAACAATACCATACAATCTAATGATAACATTGGAAACCCTGAATGTACACTTTGGCCTACAAAGGCCCACTCGGAAGTTTACCCAGGCACGAATAGACAAGATTTTGAAGGACATGGAATCCCATCAATTCTTGTGGCCTGAAGAACGCAATTTGTTTATCTATACGCTGATCAAGAATGAAGCAGCTATAGCCTTTGAAGATGAGGATAGGGGAACTCTTAAGGAAGAGTACTTTAGCCCCTACAAGATACCTCATGTACCACATAAGCCATGGCAGGAGAAAGGCATACGACTTGCCCCTGCATTGCGACAACGAATCATAGATCTCCTGCAACTTAAGATAAGAGCAGGAGTCTATGAATACTGCCAATCCCCCTACAGATCACGATGGTTCTGTACATGGAATGAAGAGAAGCAGAAACTGAGAATAGTACATGACCTGCAACCACTAAATGCAGTTAGCATCAAGGAGTCATCAATTCCCCCACACCTGGATCAATTTGTAGACCAGTTCTTGGGAGGAAAATGCTTTACAGTCCTAGACCTATATTGGAGCTTTGATGCAAGAAAGATGGATCAAGCTAGTCGCGACATGACAGCCTTCCAAACCCCACTAGGACTACTACGGATAACCTCATTACTCACTGGATACACCAATTCACCCTCTGAATTCCAAGAATGCATGGTGTTTATATTCCAAGATGAAATTGCCAAGCAAGTGATGAATGTATTCATTGACGATGCACCAATACGAGGACCACTTACCATCTATCCCGATAAGGATGGAAACCCTGCAGTTCTGCCAGAAAGACCAGGAATACGACAATATATCTGGGAACATGCAGAAGACTTGAATCGAATCTTACATCGATTGGCAGAAGCTGGAGGAACCTTCAATGGAAAGAAGCTTCAAATCTGCCAACCCCAAGTAGTAATACTTGGCCAGAATGTAGGAATCAATGGAAGAGAACCCGACGTACAACGCGTAAAGACCATAAAGGAATGGCCTACCCCTCAAAGTGCTACAGAAGCCAGACAATTTATGGGCCTATGTGGAACAGTTCGCATATGGATTCCTAATTACTCCCAGATAGCAAGAAGTATAACTTCTACCTGGAAGAAGGATGTACCCTTTGTCTGGACAGAAGAATGTCAAGAAGCCTTTGAGACTTTGAAGGAATTGATTACAACAGCACCTGCACTCCTACCTATAGATTATACATGTGGACGACCAATAGTGTTGTCAGTAGACTCTAGCTATATGGGGGTAGGGATGATTCTGTCACAAATAGATGAGCATGGTAAACGCCGCCCCTCTAGATATGGATCACTCCCTTCTCATTAGTGGAAGCTACCTACTCCCAGCCCAAGCTGGAACTATTTGGCCTATTCCGAGCCCTACGACACTTCCGCCTATATGTAATTGGAGCCAAGAACCTCATAGTAGAGGTGGATGCCAAGTATATCAAGGGAATGCTAAATGAGCCTGAACTGCAACCAAATGCAGTAATCAACAGATGGATCCAAGGAATCCTTATGTTTGATTTTACCCTTGTTCATGTACCTGCGACACAGTTCAAGGCACCAGATGCATTATCCCGAAGACCACTGGAAGACCAAGCCAAGATAGAATCATATGATGATAGCTGGCTTGATGAAATTGCCCTGTACTACGCACATTATGGACCCAGATTGCGTAAGGACAATGGAATAGGAGAAGGTATCTCTAGGAGCATGACAGCATATGTACTGTCTGCCCAAGAGAATCAAGATACCACCCTTAGGCAGATATACGAGTATCTGACCAATCCGAGCTGAAACCTGTCACTAATAAGTTTCTACGAAAGGTTACCAAGTACTTCGTAAAAGCAGGACGCCTATTCAAGCGAACCAAATCTGGACATCCTCTCTTAGTGATATTTGACCATAGCAAGCGGGAACAGATCTTGAGCCAAGCCCATGAGTCACTAGGTCACCACGGTGAGAAAGCCACCTGGGAAAACCTCAGACGCCGCTTCTATTGGCCTCAAATGTACCAAGATGTACGGCATCATGTCAAGTCTTGTCATGAGTGCCAGGTTAGGAATACCGCTAAAGTTCATATCCCCATTATTACCCCACCACCAGCTACTGTATTCACGAAGGTTCATATAGATATCATGCACATGCCTATAGCAAAGGGGTATCGCTATATAGTGCTAGCCAGAGATGACTTATCTAAGTATGTCGAAGGCAAAGCTCTACGACAAGCATCTGCCCGAGCAGTGGCCCAGTTTGTGCTAGATGATATTATATACAGATATGGAGGTGTGGGAAGGATAGTCACAGATAATGGACCTGAATTTAAAGGAGTCCTATCAGACATACTTGCACAACATGGAATACCTCAAGTGTTTATTAGCCCTTACAATTCACAAGCTAATGGAGTGGTTGAGCAAGGTCACTTTGCAATTAGAGAAGCTTTAGTAAAGGCTTGTGAAGGGAAGATACACTTGTGGCCAGACAAGCTGCAAGCAGCCTTATTTGCAGATAATATTACTGTACGACGATCAACAGGATATTCTGCATATTATCTTTTACACGGAGTTGATCCAGTATTACCCTTCGATTTATGGGAGTCAACCTTCTTGGTTGAAGGATTTGACCAAGAACCTTCCCATGAGGAATTATTAGCACTACGTATAAGGCAAATAGAACGACGAGAAGAAGATTTGGAAAGAGCCATAGCAACCTTATGAGATTCTAGATTGAACTCTAAGCGCCAGTTTGAAAAGTGATTTGAAACCAGATTGGTGCAAGGAAGCTATGCTCCTGGAGACTTAGTCCTAATCAGAAATACAGCAGTCGAGAAAGAGCTGAACAGGAAAACTAAGCCCAGATATCTAGGACCATACAAAGTGTCGGAAGCATGCAGTACGCAGTTACTTGGCTTACCTGCTGTGTGTAGTAACTCAGAGATGATAGCGGTTGCTGGTCAAGAGTCAATTGGAACTCAGATGACTGAGTCCGAAAGCTATATACGCTACATGAAGTGCGTGTGAACTAACTACTATAAATGAACTACTACCGTGTAATACGAGTTCGTTCAACACTCCCCCTTGCTAAGCGCATGGTAATCACGTAAGCATTGGGTGGTAGTGATATGTATCACTAGTTAGTCCTGCTAACTGCGGTTTTTATATCTAAACCAATTTGAGATCTACACTGCTCGAATTTGACATATCCGAGGTTCTTGGTGAACATATCGGCAGGATTGTCAGTCCCTTCGATATAGAAGATTCTCTACTTGCTGATCAAGTTACAGCATCGCGTACAAAATGGTAGCGAATGGGTATGTGTTTGGTGCGACGTTCGGTGACAGGATTGTTAGCTATAAAAATAGAACCTTGATTGTCGCCACAGATAGGAATGGATTTTAGGTGAAACCCTAATTCCTCAAACATTTGTTTAACCCATATGACCTGGCGAGAACAGTCGCTCAAGGCCATGTATTCAGCCTCTGTAGAAGAGAGGGCTGTGGTCTTTTGTAAATGTGAGTTCCAGAGGAAAACACCATTCGCCAACTTTAAGTAGAATCCCGTTTGGGAGTGGCGAGTCTCTGGATCTGCTCCCCAATCAGAGTCAGTACAGGCGGTGATACCGCATCCAGAGGAACCGTCATACACAAGCGAGTAGTCGCGAGTGCCAAGTAGGTAACGGCAAATGTACAGGGCCTTGTCTAAGTGCTCCTGTGATGGGTTGGCAGACTGTCGCGCCATCTGAGTGACTGCATAAGCAATGTCTGGGTGAGTACCAAGCATAAGGTATAACAATGAGCCGATAACTGTCTGGAATCGCGTCCGAAGTTCCGCATTGACAGGGGCTGTGTTCTTCTCA
The DNA here is from genome assembly GCA_025782845.1 of Boletus coccyginus. Taxonomy (NCBI): domain Eukaryota; kingdom Fungi; phylum Basidiomycota; class Agaricomycetes; order Boletales; family Boletaceae; genus Boletus; species Boletus coccyginus. The sequence continues at coordinate 22,463 of JAHZSR010000086.1, forward strand.
GGTTGGTAACCTTGAGGTAAAGGTGTACGAGCGGGTTTTGCGTTGATCATTTCACATCACTCTAGTACTTTCTCGAGGTATTCGCGCTGGTCAATATGTAACCGGCGATCAACTCGATGAATGTTCATTCGGAGGAATTCACGTGCATCTCCGAGATCGCGGCATTCCCACCTCTTCATAAAGGTAGCCTTGACTTTCTCGACAAAGGCTTTTGAGGGGCCACAGAAGAGAGCATCGTCTACGTAGATTATAGCTACGATGATTTGGTTTGCTTCTCTGTATATAAAGAGGCCGGCGTCCGTTTGGAGTCGCTCAAAGCCTAGTTCTCTCATTGATTGGTTGAGCTCGTTCCACCAAGCTAATCCTGCTTGTTTAAGCCCATACAGGGTGCGGAGTAATCTGAGAACTTTATTTTTAAGATGAGGAGGCGTAAAGCCTTCTGGGAATTCCATGTAGATTTCCTCATCTAATTTGCCATATAGATAGGCAGATCGCACATCGAGTCCGGACAGATGCCAGTTCTCTAAGGCGGCTAGGGCGAGCATGCATCGCACTGTTTCGAATCTTACGACTGGGCTGAAGATCTGATCAAAATCAAGGCCTTTGACTTGCGAGAATCCTTTCGCTACTAGTCGGGCACGTTTACGGCCATCAGATTTTTCATCAAAAACCCATCGATTTTTAATGACCTTTCGGCCAGTGGGGCGGTCAGAGACTTCAAAGACTTTGCGTTGTTTCAGCATGTCTAGTTCTGTTTCGCAAGCTTCACACATGGTTCCTCATCGCTCCTGGTTTCGAACCTATCAACCACTACACCCTCCTCATCCAGTAACCCTTGGAGACAACTCCAACACCATGGCCATTGGAATAGGCACTGTACCACTCATCTCAAAAATCTCTGGCACCAATTATGAGATAGTCCTGTCGAATATTCTCCTGATTCCAGATTTCCGGATTTCCCTCATCTCAGTAAACCGACTTGCTTCTGCTGGCCTCTCCACAGTCTTTCCAGCTGGTTTTGACATGTACTATGTCTGGAAGGATCGGAACATCATACTCGTTGCTGCCTACAAAAATGGACTATATCATGCAAGAGCTATCCCAGACAACCAAAAGGAGGCTGCACTTGCAACTGTAGACATAAACCTCTTACATCACCACATGGGTCACATCTCCACAAACTGCATTCAACAAATGATGAAATCTGGACAATTCAAAGGAATAGACACGCTCGTTGGTACTCCCACATTTTGTAAATCATATGTTCTTGGGAAGATGAAGAAACTACCCTTCGAACCTCAGGAAGGACCTCGCACCACTTGCGCCCTTGAAATGGTTCACACAGATGTTGGAGGTCCTATAACTCCAAGATCCCGAGAAGGCTACAGGTTTTGGATCGTCATCATAGATGACTTCACTCATTTCCCATGGATCTACTTCATGAAACACAAAAATGAAGCACTGCAGATTTACAACCAATGGAAAAAGGACATCCAGACCATCTTCCGGACAGAAATAGGTCAAGAGGACTTTTCTGAGTCCTATATCAAATGGGTTCGCAGTGATGAAGGGACTGAATATGTCAACAAGGCGTTCCAAGACCAATTCTGAACGGATGGAACCCTTCACGAAACTTCTGCCCCATATATGCCAGAACAAAATGGGTTGGCGGAACGAATGAACCAAACTTTGTCCACTCTTGCAAACACCATGCTTGAGGAGTCCAAGCTTCCCAAATCTTTCTGGACTGATGCAATGGCCACTGCTGCCTATGTTACTGCACGGAGTCCAGCTACTGGCATCGATGGAAAGATTCCATATCAAGTCTTCTTCAACTGACAAGTCAACCCCACTCTCTTCCGACCCTTCGGATGTCCAGCATATGCCTATACACCAAAGGAACAATGTGAAGGAAAGTTTCGATCACATGAAAAGAAATGTATCATGATTGGATACACATATGGACAGCAAGCCTACAAGCTACTGGACATAGAATGTCACACTATCATTTCCAGTCGACATGTCACTTTTGATGAAACTGGAATTATTTCAGAAGCTGATTCGGCTCCTTGGAATGCCCCTACTGTTGAGGAACAGTGGGAGGGCCTACTTCCAGAGCACCTTCGTCAACTGGAACAAAACCATGATGATGGTGATGATGATCGGCATCTACCAAACCCCAGACCAGTGGGAAATATAGCTCAACAAAATGTTCCAGAACCACCAGCAAGCCCTATCATCCAAGAACTTGCAGATTGCCTTGAGAATCTCCACCTAGATGCTCCTCCATTACAACTTCCTTCACCTCCACCTCCAGCAGCTCCAGCAGTTCCAGACATTCCAGCAGTCCCGGCCCCAGTTCCAATTCCAGCTCGTGTAGTGGCTGGAGTACGATGCAGTAGTCGACAAAGACAACCTGCGAACAAAAATAAGGAGTATCAACGTACATTGGATGAAGAAGCTGAAAGGTGAGCAAACCGAAAGGAACATGAGACTCAGTTGCATCTCCCAGAACGAGGTCCCACTTCTGAACTACCAGACCAAATTCCAGAACCACTGGAAGATGAACCCGAGATTCCAGGAGCATTTTCAGCATCCATTGAGGACATGGAGGACTTCATATTTGCTGGATCTGCCAACTCCAACTCCAATGAACCCCTTCCTAACACGCTCAAAGAAGCCTACTCTGGAGCAGAGGTAGAACTTTGGAAGTCAGCAGTAGAGGAAGAACTTCAGAGTCTCAACTCCAATCATGTCTATGAAACTGTTCTCATCCCAGAAGGGATTACTCCAATCACTTCAAAGCCAGTCTTCCGCATCAAATGAGACCAACATGGAAATGTGCATCAGCAAAATAAGGGTTGGCTGTACAGTGCTGGACAGTGCTGGACAGTGTCATAGTGCTCATAGTGAGGGTCCATATAGATAGTACTCTCATAGTACTCTCATAGTCTTTCATAGTGTTGGCTATAATCATAGTGTTTCATAGTGTGTTCATAGACTCTCATAGTGATCTCATAGTCTGTCACAGTCTATCATAGTGTGTCATAGTGATCTCATAGTGTGTCATAGTGTGTCATAGTGTGTCATAGTAATCTCATAGTCTATCACAGTCTGTCATAGTGTGTCATAATGTAATAAAGTTGAGTAAAAAATGAACCAAAAAATTAATGTTTTAATTAATACACCTACTAACCCTAATCCTACTCAACTTGTAGTATACTACTAATCCTAATCCCAATCCTACATTTTTAATATACATTAAAGTCTAATTCTAATCCAACCCCTATAATACACTTTTACACACTTCTAATTTTAATTTCAAGACTACACTCATATTTATTATACTTTTCATGTTCTCTTTACTATAGGTTCAAATGATCAAATGGAAATTATAAATATATGCCAGTGACAAGAGTTGAACTCAAGACTTTCCCAAAATGACAATTTTCAAACACATTAACCATTAGACCACAAGACCTTGCATAATATAAACCATTAGATGTATATGACTACATCTCTAACCTTTGACACCACACTTTGCTACATTTTTCATTAAATATCTCTATCCACCCCTGCTACACTTTCTGATACTTGTGTACACTTTTCACTACACCCTGCCATATTTTTTACCACATTTGGCCACACTTCTTCACCATCCTTTGGACATTGCAATTCTAAGTCTAATTTTAATTCATGCTAATCCTAACCCTACACTTTTTGATTCACTTTCTACTATCATTATTATACTGTGACAAACTATGATACACTATGATAGACTGTGACAGACTATGACAGACTATGGCAATACTCTGGCAAACTGTGACATACTATGACAGACTATGGTAATACTCTAACAAACTGTGACATACTATGATTTTAGCCAACACTATGAAAGACTATGATGATACTATGAGTACTATGATACTGGACAGCACTGGACAGTAACCCTGATTGTGCTAATGAAGTGTGGTAAAGAAAGTGTAGCAAAAGGTATAGTAAAAAGTGTGGCAAAAAGATATAGCAAAGTGTACTAGTTAAAGAGTATTTAAAAAAATGGATTGGGATGAGTACCACTATGAATACTATGAATACTATGGAAATACTATGGATACTATGAGATCACTATGAAAATACTATAAACTATGAGTACTATGAGTACTATGAATCATCTATGAAAACACTATAAATACTATGAGTACTATGAGTACTATGAACACTATGGCAAAAACCAGGATTTGCTGATGTGGAACGGTACAAGGTTCGCATAGTTGCACGAGGCTTTACCCAAAAGGAAGGTGTGGACTATCAGGAAGTTTTTGCTCCAGTAGCAAATCTTGACTCTGTTCGCACCCTAATCGCCTTGGCTGCCAAACACAATTTGGAGTTAGATCAAATGAACGTCTCAACAGCCTACCTCAATGGAGAACTGGAGGAAGATCTATACATGTTACCTCCAGAAGGTGTTCCCATCCAACCTGAACATTGCTGGAAGCTTCAACATTCCCTGTATGGACTCAAACAGGCAGGTCGAACTTGGAACAAGACTTTGGATCGGAAGCTCAGAGAGCTCGGCTTCATCCATTTAGATGCAGAGACCTGCCTTTACGTCTTTTGGAAAGACAGAGAGGTCTGTTTCCTTGTTGTCTATGTTGATAACCTACTCTTACAGTGAGGTGCAAAACCGTTGCAATGTCTAACCCCAAACCGGGGCGCGAAGCGCCCCGCAATCACTTGTGGGAATTTCACTTTGCTTTGGTGGGAACAAATAAAGTACAAACCCTTAGCTACAACTTTGTCCCCAGGGTCATGTGATTTCGCTTACATACTGCAAAGATACATCCATTTCAAAACATCAATACTATTGCAACAGTTTTGCACCCTTTGCTCATTACATTGAAATCAAGTGTTATTTGGTTATGTTTGGTCATACAAACAAACATACACATATTAGAAGCATGTCTGAGTTTAAAATAGTTCACACGCATCTTTGTTTCCAACCACAACCATCATGAGAACCATCTCTTCTACTCAAAAACAAACCATCCTCTCTATGCTTGATGCTGGCCAATCTGCTCACTCTATTGCATCCACTACTGGTCTTAATGTGTCTACCATATCCAGATTACGCTCCAAAGAGCGTTCTGAGCTTCAAAAAGTTACTGGAGGTCGTCCATCCAAGCTTTCCTCTGCCAATATCCGGCATGCCGTTCGTCTTATCTCCTCTGGAAAGGCAGAGAATGCTGTTCAGGTGACCAAGGCACTCACCAATATAGTCAACCAGCCTCTCTCTACCTCCACAGTGCGCAGACAGTTGAGGAAGACAGGTATGAAAGCTGTGGTCAAGTCCAAACGGCCTCTCCTTTCAGCCAAGCATCGTAGGGCTCGTCGAGACTTTGCTTATGCTCATAAAGATTGGACTCTGGAGGACTGGAAGAAGGTAGTATGGTCTGATGAGACCAAAATCAATCGCCTAGGGTCAGATGGGCGCAAGTGGGTGTGGAAAAAGGCAGGGGAAGGGCTAAGTGATAGGCTGGTGGAAGGTACAGTGAAGTTTGGAGGAGGTTCTTTGATGATGTGGGGCTGTATGACTTGGCAGGGAGTTGGCTATGCTACCAAGATTGATGGTAGGATGGATGGGGACCTTTACCTTCAGATTTTGAAGGATGAACTGCTCAATTCTTTGCAGTTTTATGGTCTTGATCCTCCTGACATCATCTTTCAGCAGGACAATGACCCCAAACATACTTGCAAAAAGGTGAAGGATTGGCTTCAGGAGCAGGATTTTCATACTATGGTATGGCCTGCACAGTCTCCTGACCTCAATCCCATTGAGCACCTCTGGGGTTATCTCAAAAGAAGACTAGCAGATCATGATTCCTCTCCTAAGGGAATTCATGAATTGTGGGAGAGAGTTCAGGTTGATTGGGAGGGGATAGCAGTTGAAGAGTGTCAGAAGTTGATAGAGAGCATGCCTAGAAGGATTGAAGCAGTTATCAAGGCAAAGGGAGGCTATACCAAGTACTAATATACCCTGGAAAGCAAAAGGTGCAAAACTGTTGCAATGGTATTGGTGTTTTGAAATGGATGTATCTTTGCAGTATGTAAGCGAAATCACATGACCCTGGGGACAAAGTTGTAGCTAAGGGTTTGTACTTTATTTGTTTCCACCAAAGCAAAGTGAAATTCCCACAAGTGATTGCGGGGCGCTTCGCGCCCCAGTTTGAGGTTAGACATTGCAACGGTTTTGCACCTCACTGTAGCTGCCACCACTCACAAGTTCATGGACTCCATCAAAGCCAAACTCTCTGTGAGTTTCAAGATGCGGGATCTTGGGGAGGCCAAGTACATTCTGGATATTGAAATAAAGAGAAATCACAATCTCTGGACAATATCTCTGTCCCAATCACAATACTCTCGCACAGTTCTAGAGCGCGCTGGCATGTCTACCTGCAAGCCTGTATGGACGCCCATGGCACACAACTCCCAACTCTCTACAACAGATCCAGAAGATGATCGAATCATCCCAGAGCAAGTCATTGAAGGACGTCAAGTTTCATATCTCATGATAATCGGGTCCTTGATGTACCTCATGCTTGGAACCCATCCCGATATCGCATATGCAGTCAGCACACTCAGTCGCTTCAGTGCCAAACTCAAGTTAATGCATTGGGAAGCTGCCAAATGTGTACTCAGATACATACAAGCTACAAAGGACATGGAACTCAGATTCGATGGGACAGAGCTCTCAATGGATTTGGACTTCCATGGATATACCGATGTGGGATGGTCCCAGGATCCAGATAACTTCCGGTCCACTTCTGGTTTCCTATTCATCAGCAACCATGAACCAATCTCTTGGTACAGCAAACAACAAAGTATGGTTGCTCTCTCCACTACAGAATCAGAGTACATTGGACTCAGCAATCCTGGGCAACACCTTGCATGGCTTCGAACCTTTTTTGACGAAATTGGACATCCACAAAAGGGGCCCACTCAATTGTTCTGCGACAACCAAGCTGCTATAATCCTATCTCGGGATCCACAGTTCTGAGCACAAACCAAACATATTCAATGGAAATATCATTTTATTCGGGACGACCTTGTTGGAAAAGGAGAGGCAATCTGTTATGTTCCAACTGGAGACATGGTGCCAGCTGATATCCTTACCAAGCCACTTGCAAAGGATCAACACTGGAAGTTTGTCAAAACTATGGGACTATGGTTACACTCGAGTGAGAGTATCAAAGATCAACCCTAAGTTCAAATGGTTCCAGCCGGAACTTTGTTCCAGCCTCAGAATCACTCAGTTCTGGACCTCCTTCCAAAATTCCTGTGCCCCTTCTGAAAGCGGAAGCACTGGAACCCTTGGAAGTACATTGTCTATATGACCCTTAGATTCGCTTAACCTTTAACTTTCATTTGCTTATTTATTACTACACTTTAGGGCCTTTCTTCAGGTTCATTTCTATAACATTCCAGGTAACCTAATGTGAGTATACCTCCGCCCATAGTATATATACTTTTCTATGGTTATTGGCACCTCAGTCGTTTTTGTCCATCTAGGCAGCGGCTGAGGTGAGTTTACTTTTACTTAGTTTCATTCCTAGCTAATGTACTGTAGATCTGGGCAACTCTGCCCTTCTGCTAGGTAAATAAACAAGTTGTTTTTGTCCATCTAGGCAGCGGCTAAGATCTGGGCAACTCTGCCCTTCTGCTAGATTCTGTCAAACATTCCTCCTGCCGACACTGCCTAGAGGAATTTTAATCAAACCAGGGGTTTGATTGTACGACAGGAGTAATGTTACAGTCTTTTTACTTGTCAATGGTGTCTACCCTTTTTCTTATCGCACATGCATTCATGCCTTCCTCAGCATGTATCGGACTACTTGGGTCTTTGGCTCATTTTTAGTTAGTCTGCTAAACCCTATGTTTGTTATCCTTTGATTGTTCTTTTCTCTTTGTTTCTCTTATATTCTTTGAACAACGTACTCCTCAGCTGATTCTCTCATATCGGTCTTGTAGTTCCTATCTTCCTTTCCACAGCATATGACGTATCTCTTTTACCTAAACATTCCTCTACCTTCTATCTTGTTCTTTGATGATGCGTCATATCGTACTTAAACTCTCACTGCCTGTACTTGTATCTTTACACTCGTTCTGCGCAATCTAGCGTCTTTCTTGTGTCCTTAGGCCAATTGCCTTTGTCCATCATCCCCCATCCACAGTAATCCTTAGAAAGTCCAATTGACTTCAACCCTTGACCTTTGTCCTTTGAAACCTAGCCCCGGATATCTCTTCAGACGCAGCGTCTCTTCATGAGTACCTCCTGAAGAGTATTTCATCCCCTTGGAATTCCTTTGTGTATGCTATGCGTAACAGAGCATTTGCTGTTTGCTTGCACTTAGATTGAGCAGGCATAGAGATTGAGAATGGGTAGTATTGTACCATTTCAATTGATTCATCTGTCACATGTCACATGAGGGGTTGACGAGATGAAATTTGTACCCAGTCAGAATCTGGGTGCATCCATCACACATCACAAAGGGGTCTGACAAAATTCCTCTATCATGTGTCACATCAGATTGACTGTCAAATATGTCCATGTCAAGCAAACATAGTAGGTTATCATAATTTTTTTGCACTGCATTTCATGAAGACTTGTGTCACATGGTACATGCTATGAGGCTGCCATATGATGAAAATCCTTGCTGTTATGCACCCCAGTCACCAACAAAATAGAGACTGATAAAATCCTCCCATTGTCATGCATCACAGCTGCCAACGTTGAATCGAAAGTTCAGTTGGCCATGTCACGCATCACAGGGGCTGTCAAATCAATTGCGCTGGTACTATCACTGCACCAGAGTTGCAAATTGACACAGAGATGCAAACAGTATTGTAGCATATGCAACAATAACACAGGAGGCTTCTTATGTTACTTCTAGGCTGATCTAAGTGTCATTAAGATTCTGATCTATTTTGTTTGACAAAAAATGCACAAGCCACGAGTCTATCAGACCTTTCATAGGATGGATAGCCAAATCTGAGCATTGTAGGTACTCAGGAAAGACAAGTATTGGGTTTAAAATTCTGTTTTTCATTTGGATGTACTAGAGGTATGTTGGACTGTCTGGAATATTTTTCTGAGGACCTACAGGTTGTGGATCTGTTGCAATTGATCGAAGGCAAGATGAGAGCACCAGCATGACAGGACCTGTTGGGGTGTGAAACCTTAATGTCAGCTTGTCAGCACAATCATTAAAATTCAAGACAAGCTTGGGGAACCAACAGCTAGGTGAGGGATGACGACGACACGGCTGTCTGACGATCAGTGGAGATCCAAAAAGTCATGTGACAAGGTGTGACATCCCTCCAAAGTCACTTGGAGAAATTTTGCATCTCTATGCCATTTCGTGCTTTTCACACCAGCATCTCTCTGGCACACAAAGCTTCTTAGCAGACCCTTGCATTCTTCTTGTGGATTCAAGGCAAGGTTTTTCCCCACATCTCCATATACTTTTCAAGTCTCGATGTGTTGAGTTTGGTGAACTATAGACTTCACACCAAAAGTGTTTGCAACACTGGTGCAGTGATAGTATAGCACTCAAGTTATCGTGTCTACATTTGATGCGCTCTGAAGTTGAAACTCCGACATGCGGTGCGACGAAATCAGCGTTGAAATTGGTTCCAAAACCAGGTATGTCAAAGCTAAAGTGGTTTTCGGTGTTCTCCGGATGTTCAAATCGATTTCCAAATCGACCTCCAAAACGGCCCCAAAACCACGATCGTTTTGTACACTGAACGTCCCTAATAATTGGAGGAACGAACGATCCAAATCAAGTAATTGTATAATTTCAAGTCCAAAAACGCGGCATAACAAAGCGAGGCTCAAACAAGCTCAGCTCATCCACCAGTGGCAGCACACTTCGGGATCAGAAGCGGACATTGCGTCCTTGAGCAGGGGTCAACGTTTCAACGGTCACCGATCAATCGATCAATCTATCCTTCAAGTTCAACACAGCTTACCTGAGTTTCGGCTTCGGAAGTCCGAGGCTCGACACCCAGGCTAAGATTCTCACAACAATTGGATAGAATAACTTGAAGAGACAAGGAGACAGATTCATAGGGGAAGAATGGTAATGGAACCAGATACCACTGGCAACGTACGTACAACATGACTCAGATCTATTACTAACAGCACAGTTGGCCCAAGCTGTGCACTCCAGTTCGCTCAGGCGGCATGATGGGTCCCACTCAGGACCAAGTTCTGAGCATACTGAATAGATGGACCACAGCCCCTTCCGCTTCTCCTTCCTACGAGCGCCATCTTTCGCACTCTCGTTCTCGATGGCGGACGAAACCTTTACGCCACCTTTCGTCCTTGTGTTCTCCATGATGCTCCGCTTCCACGAGCCTCGGCGCATCGTCCCTTTGATAGGGCTCGAGGCAGCATTCGTAGCCTTGGCGCTACGCACACTGGAGCGACGCTGGTGCGAGGTGCTCCGCGTCACGGCGCTCGGTGATCGACCTGTAAGCCTCCTCGACGTTGAGGCCTGTCTCCGAACGTAAACCCTCCTCGGGATCTTCGACTCCAAGATCCCACCGCCCTCCTCACGTGGTATCTCAGGCAACCTTTTCTCCACCTTGGGCGGGCTTTGCCGAAGCGCGTACTTGTCGTCGAATGGAGAGTCTGAGAGCAGTGCTGCTTCTTCGTCGTCCACCCACTCATCTGAATGTCCAGGATCCTCGCGCGTGGAGATGTTATCCTCCGTCCGGGCCTCGGGGGAATAGTCCAAGCAACTTTGGATCGCGTCGAGGTTCGCCTGGCCCGGTCCACGCAGGTCAAAGAGTCCTCGAAGACGCGGGGACACGAAGCGCAAGCGAGCACTGATCGGTGTGTTGGCGGGGCAGATTGGGCTACGTGGCGACCCCTCGGCGCTATTTGGCCCCAAGATGAGGTACTCGAGTTCCTTCAGCGCTCGCCGCTTGCGTTGGACACGTTCCTCGACGGTAGAGCAGAGGTTCTCGAGTTCCTTCAACTGTTCGAGCAAAAGGTCCGCGGTGGCGAGAACGTCGGGCTGTTGGGTTCTGGTGTCCGGTGTCATCATCGGTGCAGAGAATGTCGTGGCCTTGACGGGGGATTCGAAGGGATTGGTAGGCATGGTGGGATGAGGGCGCTGGCTTGAGGGTGAAGTAAACTTGCGACAGATGGATGGTCAAGGCAGGTCAGCCGCCCTCTTATATTTTCGGAGTTGTACCTCAGACTGGTCGTATCGCAAATACGACGGCCTCGACCAACACCGATCGGAGTATCGCCGAACATCACAAACTTGACCCATCTTACGGCAAAGCCATCGACTGACAGCACTTGCACACGCTCAAAGAGGATCCACACTTTTGGCGAGCGATCACCTAAATATGAATGATATATTGCATCAGCGATTGCAATCTCGTACAAAAAATTACTCCGATTACCAACCATCGTCACCACCTAACATCCCATCGTAACTGTCTTTCTTTCTTGTTACCTCGTCCTTACGTTCCTCTCGCCCTTTTATTACATTTCCACTCCCATATGCAACTGACATCCGCTAGTACATCGACTAGCATCCGTTCCGTCTAGAGGGAGGTCCATCCTTGGCAAGACCCTGCCAAGACGAGGATAGGACAGTGGAAATGTGATCTTGCATCCAACGGGGTACGGCCAGTAGCTGATATCCACTTGGATATACTTCGGTCCAGAGCGAGAGGGTCTCCTTCACAAGATTACGATAAGGTGCACGAGTTTGTACGCTCGACAACGACATCAGAGACTCTTCGTCTCCCCGAAGCCATAACTCAGGATCGATGTGCACTTTTAGAACATACCCTTTCTGAACTTGCCCCCCTCTTTCCGACCTCGGGATTGGTGGTATGTCCATCGTGCGTGCATCCCAATTACAGGAGTGAATGGTTCGAAGTAGTGCTAAGCGCTCGTAAATCGGGTGCGAGCCAGCTCCGGTTGGGGTCGTCAGAGTGCCATATCAGCCTCCTCGAGTGTTCCAGTTGGATGGGGGATCGTTTGTTGTCGGATCACGGTCTGTCCTGTATTCGAGTAGGTAACACCAATGGTACTCGATATACACATCGATACAATTGGATTTGGTGCAGCTCGGGAAAATATCCGAATATCTGCATTACAAGGGTCAGGGGATGGAGGCCAGGTTATCTTATCGTTGTCCAACACGACATTGCCACATGATTGAGACGCACATTTGGAGCGTACCATTGTCTAGACCCAACTCGGCTTCTATCGTGGCCACAGCAGTACTCTGCAAAGACCAGTCCTATAAGGTCCGGCGGGGAGTCATCCACTTCAGATTCAAGTTCAGAATCATCCTCCGAATCTGATATTTCCCACATGATCTTAGGACGACCTCCAATTCACGTTGGTGTTGGGACGACTTACGTTGCTGTGCCGTAAGGTTGGGGGTTGGGCGTAAGATCGGGGGCCTTTCCGAGCCACTGTCCTGGTGGACGGACCCAGGACACAAACGACAAAGGTTTCAGGTGTCTTTTCTGGCCCATCCAAAGTGTTGCCAACGTGTGACCTCGGAGCGAACCATAGAACGAGGCCCTGGAGTATTACAACAGCCAGGATCCAGACCCGAACGAACAACACAAAGTACTTGAGAATGACTTACGGTTTTCGCTGAAAAGGCGGCTGGTAGCTTGAACTAGAAAGGCAAGTTAGAGCACCCGAACGAAGTATTTCGACACCGATTCCCTTGACCTGAAGATCGTGAGAACGATGACGTTGAATTTGCCGCATGTCTGATTGGTATTATGTAATTGGACCCCACTTCTCGTGCCACTTTGAGTAACGCATAATAAAAGGCTCGTTGTCGCTCTCCCTCGCGATTTGCCTCCTTCCCCTTTCTCAGCGTTGCTCCCGACGACGACAAACGCCGTCATCATGTCGCGCGCGTTCTGTGTACCCGCCATCTTCTTCATCTTTTCTGCCTTTGTCCTCCTCTTCATCGTCTCCATCTCGCTTCCCTACCTGACCGCGATGGACATCACTCGCGTGCACACGGACGGCACGGTCGAGGTGACGGGAGATCAATCAATGTCACAACTCAGAGTGAGACTCCATCAGTCCTCTTTTGGCCCAGCCATTGACGCCCGGTCATTTCCCACTCCAGTTGGGTATTTGGTACGTCTCCCGAAAACACCCGGAGTTCTCCCCTTGACCGTGCACAGGAGTTATTGCTACACCGCCCTCAATGGAGACATGGTCTGCAGTGATACCAGTGCGTTGCTGTTTCCCAGCTCACCGTTGACTTGTCGCTCATATCCAATACAGGCAACGGTTATTCGCTTTCCATCCAGAACGACGCAAACAACTCGATTACCATCGGGTCCTCGTGGACCACCGGTCTCGCCGTTCATCCTGTTGGTATGTCACTCGTTCTCCAACCCGTCTACTTCCGGTTCTGACCACGTGATGCCTTGGTCTTTTGATATAGCATGCGGTGTTGCCTTTATCGCGTTGCTCCTCTCGTTTTCGCAACACATCACCGTTACACTGATCGCCTCCCTCGTCTCCTTCCTCGCTGCCACCCTGACCCTCATCGCGTTCGCTATTGACATTGCTCTCTATGCCTACTTCAAGAACCAGATGGACAATCTCGGTTTCGGCGGCGACACCATCACCGGACCAGGCACGTTTGTTCCGTTTGCGATCTGCAATCTTGTGCTGACGTGCTCCGTCAAGGCTTTTGGCTCACTTTTACTTCGATGCTCCTCCTCTTCCTGGCTGGTTTCACCGTGTGTTGTGGTCGGAGACGTGACCGCATGGCGAGCGCAACGACTGCTGCGCCGCGCTCCAAACCTAGCTTCTTTTCCAGATTCCGCCGAAACAGAGTTTGAGCTGGAAAGATGCGCTTCGGTTGATGTCTTTTCTTGGAACAGACGTACCCTCGGCTTTTCTTGTTTAAAGATCTCCCATCATGCCAGCCAACGACACCAATTGTTACGATACCTGCGTGGATCTACGTATGACCTTATTCCCAACAAATCAGCAGTTTGTTTTCTTCACCTTGTCAGCAATTACCCTAGCACGACAGTGTTCCTTGACGGGTTGTTAATACACGTTTTTCGTTTAGTTTGGCACATGGTATGGCCGCGTGTGCACATCCATCTCTGACAGTAATCTGTCAGCGGAGTTATCATGCAATCTCCGAGTCAATGGCAGTTCAACGTCAGCGCCTAGTCTCGTACTCATTTATTTAGTTCGCCCCCTTTCACAATACTGACAGTCTCGCCGAGATTCAACAATCTTATATCCAGCGTCAGTAGTTTTGCAAATTGGGAGTGGTGCAACCAGTCGCTCGCAAGCCAGTCCAGACATTTCAAAAATCTCAAAAGACAAAGACCGATGGCTCACTGCACATCTCCTGCGGTGTCCGGGGTAAACACGGGACCTGGGCAAATCTATTGAACAAATCGTCGACGGTCTCAGTCTAAACATCAGTGGTGAGCCTCTGCAGGCTTTACATCTGCCTCCAAGAAGGACAAGAATGCCTCTGCGCCGCCGCCGACATCCTCTCCCGAGGGTTTGATGGCCTCGACGTCTGCTTTTGTTGGTTCTGCGACCTCATACGCTGCGAGGTCTGCCGCGAGGTCCGCGGGGAGAACTGGGGGCTTGGGCACAGCGGGTGACGTGAACACCTTGACGCTTCCGACGTGGGCATCCTTGGCCTGCGAGATTCCGTCGCGTCAGAACCCAAGACGAGCGACAGGCTGGATACGCACAGCGACGGGCGGTTTGTAGGATTTGAGTTCTCTGAGGTAAAAGTCCTGGACGAGGTCTGTTAGCCGGGAGACTAATGTCAATGGGGGTTGGATCGGGGGAATGCGGAAAGGATACCTCGCCGTGTAGCTGAGGAAGAGAAGGGCGCGTGCGCTGCGGGCACTTTTGGACTGTCGATGACAAGGAACCATGAGCGCGACTGTTCTGACGACGAGCGAGAGGAAACTGAAACTGACCACTTGCGCGAGGAGACGGACCGAGGACATGGCTGCAAAAGAAGGAACTGGGTGTGACGCGGGGTGACACAACCTGTTTGGATGTCACGCTGACTATAAAAACGCGGTGGCTTACGCCGACGGACGATATCGACAATGCTTTCTGTTGCTACTCGAAGAGTGCCCGCTACCCTTGCTCGTCGTGCCGCTCTCGTGAGGCACACTTCCAGCTTCAAGGAGGGAAGTGTCGCACAAAGCAAGGAGTTTGGGTGAGGGTCTTGTCGCATTCTGCAGGGGCTGGATAATAACCAATTCCGCAGAAAGAGGGAAAGGGCTCAAGAAGGTGGGCTCGATTGACTGGGCATGGTTGCAGAGATTTGACGTGCTACAGAGGAATACGCACGGCGACATGACGCTGATCTGTTGCGCAAGCTCAAGTCTCAGGTGTGCCAAATTTGCCTTCCCCTTCTTCAGCGACACTCAGATGCGCGTATAGCTCGAAGAGAAGAAGAAGGAGATTGTGCGTCGCAACTTTAGCGAACAGCCTTACACTTTGGCCGAAGCGTGCTAACGAGCGTTTACAGGCCGAGCTCGAGTCCCAGGTGAAGCATGCAGAGACCAAGTAGCAATGTGACCCCTACCTACCCATGTTCATTAGCAATCCCGTCCGAAATTCATATTTTTTGTACCTCGACGTCGTGATACCATTAGGGGCATTGAGATGTCCCAGTCCGATCCTTGCTCTGTCGTGCGGATAGCCATCGTATGCACCGACGTCTTGTCCCCCGACATATGATCTGACCTTGGACACAGGCTCTGGCAGCTCTGAAACACAAGCCCAGAGATCAGTCGACCGCGTGTAAGTTCCTCCGTATCGCTGACCCGACGCAGATACGACCACTCCCAAACAGCCTACCTGCTCGATCTCCACTCCCGCTTTCCAGCCGCGAACAAGGACAATGTCGGTCGAGACTGGCGGACGTACGCGCTCGAGCTCGAAGAACAACTCGCGACTCTCAAAGCTCAACGCGATGCGGATCAGGAATGTACGTGTCGACCACGCTCCTCCCTCCACTCACGCCCCTAAACACCCTCCAGTGCTCTCCAAACTCCCCACCGACGCATCTCAGGTAGCCTCCGCCTCGGATGCGCCGCCTCCCAAGAAGAAGAGCAAAAAGAACCCCACCAGGGACCAACACGATCCCGTGTGGCGCTGGGACCAAAGTCGTGCCGGTAAGCCCATCTCGACCAGCACTGCCGCCCGCGCATGTACTATGCTCCCCTCGCGCGCGTTATAGACTGGTCCCGCGTCCTGTCGTCCCAGTACCCTTTGTCGCCATCGCTCGTCGCAGCGTATACCTCTCTCAACGGTGTCCTCGCCTCTCCCAATGTAGACGTACTCTCGTACGCATCCCGCCTTGCCGACGCGATCCTCCGCGCGCTCGACACGGCGCACCTCTTCTTGTTCTCCCCTCCGAACCCGCGTCCATCCGCAACCGCGCTCGGCCCGCCCTTGCAGCTCAAGCCAGAGCATATAGACAGCACGCGCATCGCGCTGGCGTCTCCGCTCCTCATGTACGTCCTCCAGACGGCCTTGCACGCCCTGGTCTGCACAGCCCAAGACAGCATCAAGAGAAAACGACCGCGTCAGCGCCACATCCCCGCCTCCACCGACGCACACGCGTACGTCGACAAGGTCCTCGACCACCTGCTCGAGCGCGTCCTCCTTGCCCTCTTACGTGCCCTCGCCCCACTGTGTTCCGCGCGCCTCGCACCCCTTGTCCCGGCGCCACACAAGAAGGACCTGAACATGACCGGTCGGACAGTCAGAAGAGGCAAGGACAAGGACAAGGACAAGCGCACGGGCTCCGCCTCGACCAATCCTCCAAAAAAGACAGACGTGCGCACCGACGTGTTCGCCCTCATCGGCGCGTCGCTCGAGGCGTTGAACGCTCTCCCGCCTTTGGTCCGTCCCACCCGCCTAGGCTCGAGCCGGGACCGGGCAGGGCACGACAGTATCGTGGACTGTATTAGGGACCGACTTGGTCTCGAGGCGATCCGCGAACTCGAGACGCTGTACGCGGTCCCTCCCCCTCCTCATCCGAGCTCTCAGCAACCACCGGCTACACGGTTGGAACCACAACCACCACCGCAATCGACACCAACGCTCACCCCGACTTCCGCACAACCACAGCCACAACCCCAAGCACAAGCACAACAAGGTGCAGCGCCCGAGTCGCGCACAAAACGGCTGGAAAGACTCGCAGGCACGAGAACAGAGCGCGTCCGGGCGCTTGCGACGAGGGATGCAGGCTGGTTTCTCGCGAGCACGCTCAACCTGTGCGTCACGCCAGCGCCAACGGCCGATAACCCGGGGGGACTGCTCAGGGAAGCCCTGCTTGATCGGATTGGCAGACTCGTTCGATCTGTGCCGTTTGGCCAGCGCTCGAGTGACGCGGCGCTCGACGATCGTGTCATTGCCCATGGCAGCGTGACCGATTCCATGTCCGTCATCGATCCCGTTTGTCAAAACATGTTGTTAGCCATCTGTGAACGTGCCTTGTGCCACCTTGCCTCGTCCTAGACATATATTTGAAGGGTCCCGGTCTCGAGACGTGACCGTCGAACGTCTATGTTCTATGTACGCTGTTACATGTAGGACTAGTGGTGAGTTTACAATACGGATAGATAGATATATGGATGGATGGTAGGTTGGCATTGGACAGTTGAAAATGCAAAAAGAAATAGCGTGAACAGCGAAACGGACAACACAGACAATCGTCGACCGCACGTAAAGACTCCCAGGCACGCCGACGAACCCCTACGAGAAAAAGTACAGCGACTTTCGGATCGTCTCCACCTCAAACGTGCCCTTTTCCGGATGTGGCGGGATCAAGTGCGAGAGCTTGATAAACTTGTTCCTGAACGCGGCGGGAACGTCCTCGTACCCTTCCTCGCTCCCCGCGTCGTCGTCCAGCGCCACCTGGATGCGTTTCGGGCTCGAACCCCGTGGACGACCTCGAGCGCGCTTGGCAGGCGCCGCGGGTTCCTCGCTCGGGACGGCAGCACCGTCGTCCACGGTGACGGTCGAGATCGAGCTCCCCTCGGCGTCCGTGACGTCCAGCAATTTGCCGACCGCCTCGTTCTCTTGCTTGAGCTCCGCAGCCACGTCCTTGGACGCCGAAATCCGACAACCCGCCGCCAAGAGCATCTTGAGGGTCGATTCCTTCCGGATCGCCGACAGCGGCACAAAGTGGTTGGCGTAGCGCTCCCGGAACTAGTTATGACGCGGTAAGGAACATGGGAAAAATATATATATTATAATAATCGGGGACAATGCGGTGCTCACCTCGGCTTCGAGTTTACGGAGTATGTCGGAAGAGTGAAGGGCGATGAACGTGTCCCGGATGACTTCTGACATCTGATCGATGCTGGACGCATGCGTCCAGTAAGAGTCGTGCACCGACGCGAACGTGATATCTCGCGTCTGCACATGTCCATCAGTCGTCCCTCACCACCGACGGGTCCAACGAGACGCTCACCCTGCATTCCAACGCAGTCAACATCATGTGTGTCGCATCCAGAGAGTGTATAAAGTTGGGTGGAAATGCAGAAGCCTGCTTAATACCATTGACGGCAGCAGGTGCGGCAGGATCCGAGATGTAGACCGTCTGCAACGACGTCATGATCTGTTTGCGCTTCGCCTTGCGATACGGCTGCACGATCGGCAATCCCAACGGCGTCGTCCACACCACCGTCGCCATCTGCTCTTTCCGTACGCGGGCCTCCACCGTATCAGCCTTGGCGTTGGCACGTTGGGGTTTCAGGATCTCAGGGAGACGTTCTTTGGGAACACCTTTGGTAATGAGTTTGGCGCAGAGGTTGAGCCAGTTTTGGATGGCTTTGGCACCCGAGAAGAGGTCACCGATGCAGTGGAGGACATTCTTTGCAAGGTAAGCGGAAGCCGCCCAACAGTGCTCTTCAGGTATGTCTCCCCTATCTTTCAGCTGCCTCTCGATCTGCTCGCGAGCACCTATATAAGTAACGCCGTACACGGTCGTCATGACCTTTGACGGGACCAACGATCAACACCCAACGACTTTGAGCGAACCAAGGGCACACACCGTTTGCTTGACCACTTTGCGAGAAACCTTTCCGTGTAGGAGTTGTGCAATGGTCTCCCCATTGTCAGCGTCTCTTTGTACAATCTTTTCAACCATGTTAGCAACATAGGTGTACACGTCCGACGGGCGGTCGGTGACTGCCAAGTTGACCTGTGCAGCACCTTTGCCGTCCCCTCCAAGGGCAGCATAATGTTGCAGGCCATTACATGTGCCGTCTTGGTGGACGGGAAGCGTCGACATATGTGCATGGGGGTCTTCCGATTCGAGAGCAGCACGGAGCTCCATGCAGGTGGCAAGACATTGCCATGGATCGTCCGCCTTGGTCCACCAGCGCCGACCCTGTCCAGAAATAAATAAATAAAGTTATCGAGACGACGAGATCGACGCACCTCCAGAGGATTCTCGGCACTGTCGTACACATCCTCAAGATGGTTCATCGCGAATGCCGCACGCTCATCGAAACTGCCCTTGTCAAACCCGTACAGGTTGGCAAGATGGATCTTGAGCCAACACAGGCCACGTTCGCCGAGAGGTTTTGCTTCTGCGAACATTAAAAGGCCACGTGCTAAATCGTCACCAATGTGACTCAAATGAGGGGGAATCGGGTACGCTCGTCCACGGAAATCAAGGTTATGCGGCAGGTAGAATGTGTCCCCCAAGAACTAGCGTTCGATAAGCATTATGGTACGATGTACATGAAGACACTTACAGCACGGGAAATCTCAATCTTGTAATTGACACTGCAGCGCTCGGAGTGATTATTTGCTTTATCCTGAACGTAGCCCTTGAGACGTTGGCTATATATGGATTTCGCTTGCACGTCCGTGTCGTAGTTTTCCGGTTTCTTGGGCTCGGGCTTGTCGAATACTGCTGGAGGAATTTTGCAGAGCCTGTCCCCGGAATTCCAGACCTCGAGCACGATATCAAAGATCTTCCGATTGATCTGCCAAGGTGTACTGCCCAGAACATCTAGGCCAGCATACGCGAGTTCAAGATTGCCCAAAGATGAAGCGTGTTGGAGGTAGCTCTGCTGTTCTTGACAGTCCTTGAAACGCATGACTGAAGCTGAATCGTCACATCAGCGGATCTGCTTTGCAGGACAAGAAAGACACCAACTCTTGTTATAAATGTACCCGCCCTGGTCAGGAGTGAGCCATGGTTTTGGCTTAACAAGCATAGGAAGATGGCGAGGATGAAGCGTTTCGCGCAAAGGGTCCTTGGCAAGTCGGTCGCCGACAACAGGATTCAGTCGGATGACACCCAATTTTTGACCACGAACGTATTCGTATGCATGGTAAAACGCGGGCTGCCTCTCCTTCCTATACACGTGATTAGCCCCGTAAGAGCAAGAGAGATAAAAGCTACACCTACAGTTCCTCCCCGGTCCGTTTGTCGAGAGCCGTACGTTCGACAGTGGCAACGTCCATCAAACAATCAACGAGGATACTCCCTACACGCACACGCAACAACTGCGTCCACTCCGTCGTCCACTCCTCATTATCCTGAATATACTTAGCCGCTGTGACTCGTCGTGCGTGTAGATCTTTGTAACCAAGGCCGGTGAAAAAACTGTGGTCGCCGACGCGGTGCAACGACGGTATCGCGATGTTGTTGCGCTTGCACATCTGAGCCTTGTACTCGTTTTCGACTGCACGCCCAACAGTGAGAAGAGCGCGAGCCAGCTTCATACCATCGGCGATACCACCAGTGCTATTTAATCGCATCACTTCGAGGATGGTGATGAGCGAGAGTGTTTCGGGCTTCACGAGCGACAAGAATGGACCCAGGCGAGTAGACTTGTCTCCTATGAGGTGTTGGCTTTACTTTTTCTTCATCACAAGTCAGTACGTACCTCGAGTCAGCTTGGCCTCAGCAGCGATAATGTCTGCAATCTCGGTTTCCAGGCGGACTCGAAGCTTTTGGTGCCAGTCCCACATCCATCTTTGAAGGTCTGCACGTCGAAGACCCACATCCATGTGGCCCAAACCTATCTCATCAAAGAGTTTGGCCTCGTGCTTGAGCCTCTCCACGGCGACGTCATAGACAGACGCTTCGAGCAGTTTTTGACGAGCCGCGACATCCTCAGGAAGAACACGACGAGCGAGGGTAACCTGTGCCAGATGCTTGCGTAGGTTGTCCAAGTTGAATGGGATGTCTTTTACCGGGGTTGAGCGAATAACGTTACCATTTTCATCGACAATCTCCTGGGATATGTCCTGTGACAGGATCGATCAGAACGGAAGTGAGCGATCATGAGCTACCGACTGACCGCGAGCTTCTTAACTGGTGTCACCTCTGGCACGTCATTTAATGGGTCCAAATGAGTACCCATAGCTTCTACCTGCCCTAGTTCGACTATAACCCGTGACATGTTCATTTCTATTGCTGCCTTGGACAACAATCGGATGGCTTCCGATGCTTCCTCAGACGAGGTAAAGACGCGATCGGATACGACGTCTTGAATGGATATTCCACGCGCAGTAAGTCTACTAAGCAGCTTCCCTGGGCTTAGCACCGAAGTCGAATCATCAAGGTCGGAGCTGAGTCTGCAGTCAGCAGTAAGACATGTTACACGGCCGTCCAACTTACCGCAACCGGGCAAGAAGCATAATTGCATAGGTCTGCGCGGTCGGGTGGATATTTTCCGACCCGTTTTCCATAGCTTCATACAATGCCCATGCATCCTCCACCCACAGAGCTCTATCGTTTGGTTCCTTTATAGACGCCATTTCCACATAAGCCTCCAAGAAAGAGTTGTATATCCGTGCGTCCAGGAGGGATTCGGCCGAGGTGGTTTTTCGTAGTCGCTCAAAAACTTGTTTTGCGCGAGGCACGTCGTACAAATTGTATAGGCACGCGTCCATGACGGCCAGCTGATCCTGGGTCGGTGAATCGGGGAAGAAATAGGTACTGAGCGCGGTGGAGTGGGACTGATCGGGGAGAGGCGTAGGTAGAATGGTGTAAGGAACCCGACGGTGCAAGAATCCACGCATGTCATTGACAAAAGACATGCCCTCCTCTGTCATCGGGTCCTTCTGTTTTGTAAAGCGAAGAACGTCCGGATGGGGGACCTGGAGCTGGGCGAATGCAGCGGCAGGGGCATTAGCTCTCTTTGACGGAGTCGAGTAAAGTCGAGCTGGCCTGGGGAGACGTTGCCGGGGGTACGACACCAGAGTCGTCTCCAACCTGCGAGCAGAGTTTCGAGGTATCATCTGTGTTCAGTGTCGCCCACTGTTGTCGTCGTTCGTGTCGTTCCACTCGCACGACCACTGGCAGCTCTTAGCGGGAAAAACTTGGCTCAAGCCATTAGTTTCGCACGCTATTGTAACGCGTCCCGAGGCAAAAATATTATAGCAACACTCAAAACATCCATCCTCGGATTCATGCAGGAGTTACAGCCAACTTGACGAAAAGGTCCTATGTAGCCATTTGAATGTTCTACAAATGACTCCAACCTGACATGAACGACAATCATTGAGCGTTGTGCTTTGCGCCTCTTGCGGCGGGATTCGCTTCCACTCAACGTTCACTGGCGAGCCATTGCAATTGAACATCGCCGGTTGGACGTGCCGACTGGTCTCTTATCTCTCGGGCGCAGTATCGCGTGTCACTGGGCTCGCCGTCACCTGGGTCTGGCTGGTTTGACGACGTGGTTTGCCCTCTACCCCTCTTACCTACCACAACAACCGACGACAGGTTGAGGCTATAGCACATTTGTATGCTTCAAGCGATGCTAGAGGCTTGCAGACCGAGGTGGGGACATGATCCGAGATCCGAGATACATAGCATTGAATCGACTGTTGAATACATAGATGTCAAACAATACACGACGATAGGCCAAGAAACCGGATAGACAACGTATGGCACTGCCACCTCTTTCTTCGAGTTGGGGCTCCTGTTCGTGCGGCTCCTGCATCTACTGCATGACTCAGTTCGTAACTGGTTCCAGGACCCAAAGCTGATTTGGGTTGTTCTGTGTTCATCATTGAAGGACAGGTCAGCGTTGGAATGTATCACACGATCTGATCAACGGCACCTACGTCGCGAGGGGAAACTAAAACCTGTGTGTGATTGAGAACATCCATTAGATACACGAGCCCAACTTGTTGAATATGAACCGGCTTACCCGTTGACGATTCTGTGCGAGCTGGATAGCCATGACGTTCACAGCATTTCCGATCCTGTCTTGACAACTTGAAGTAAGTGAATGATACAGGCGATAAGGAGTAAAGGCTGACGCGTATTTATTTCCCCTGGAGTCAAAGTTCCAAGTGGTACCCCTACCACCCACGACTAATGCATCGCGGATCCCGACAGTCAACGATACGTCCGACTCGCCCATGATATCGTAGGCACCATTGGTACCATTGGAAAGAGAAATAGTCCACTGTCCGGATCAGCTGTTAACCCACACTGAGCCAGTGAGAGGGAGAGATGACGGACTGTTTGGGAAACATTGCTTTCACTCAATGGTTGCACGACAACTGTGCCGGCTCTGTCTTGTGGGCGCGTGAGGTATAGATCGGCGACATTGCTTTTGATTCGGTAAGTACCATCCAGAATCCGTGGTAGGGTTTGTGTATGAGGGAGATTGTTCGATTGAGTAGTCGTAAATGGGGACCTCGACTCATCTGATTTGGGTTGGCGGTCAGCCAGACGCAAGTCGTCTTTCCAAGGGACACACCAAAGCGTGATTGTAGTGTATGAAGTTCATCACGGAGAGCCTGAATCTGCAGCTGAAGGTCAGCGCCGCCCCTGGGGGGTTGTTGGCCATCCAGGTAACAGGCGGGGATGATAGAAAGGAGGTTGCGTATGGTGATTACTCCATCCGCGATGCTGGATGCGATGTACTTGCAGTCCGAGGAAAGCGCGATTGACCATACTTCCCTGGGGTTTATGATGACAGAACTGATCTGCGCAGACGTGGAAGGATCCCAAAGCGAAATAGAGTTACCGACGTAGGCAGCTATGAATTTGTTGTTGTTGGCTAGGGCGATGGACCTCAAGTTATTGACTGGGGCCCCAGGAATTGTCCAGCTAGAGAGACTCCGCCCTGTGTCCGCAAGGAGGTGGAAGATCGTATTCGAGGATATCGCGAAGACACTTTGGGCGCTGGACCACCAAATGGGAGTGCTTGGCCATGAAGTAATTCCGACGTGAAAGGTTCTAAGCAACTCGCCACTGTTCGCGTTGTAGATCC
Source organism: Boletus coccyginus (assembly GCA_025782845.1). Taxonomy (NCBI): domain Eukaryota; kingdom Fungi; phylum Basidiomycota; class Agaricomycetes; order Boletales; family Boletaceae; genus Boletus; species Boletus coccyginus. The sequence goes on from JAHZSR010000086.1 coordinate 46,799, forward strand.
GCAGGGTTCTCCCGTCCCCAGTGGCGATGCGATCCCCGTTGGGAGAGAATTTCACCCCACGCACCAAGTCGTCGTGCTGGAGCGGTCCAACGAGTCGCTTGCCGGTCGAAATATCCCAGATGACTGCTCTCCTGTCATTTGAGCCTGTCGCGATTCTGGATGAGTCTGGTGAAACGTCGACCGCATCGACCCAATCCGAGTGCTCGTTTATCGAGAGGGCCTTTTGACGAGGCCTCATGTTCCATACACTCGCAACCCGGTGCCCGCTGCAGACGATCCAGTTGCCATCGCCAGAAAGAGCCATCCTTGTGATGATACCTCCCGTATTCATCGCCTCTCCAACCTCCACTCCATCATCGATACGCCACTGTCGAATCTTGCCGTCGTCGCTGCCACTCAGAAGGTGCCTACCATCTTGCAAAAAAAGGAGTGCGCGGACATTGCTACGCACGTTAATTGTGATCGTGCCTGAGTAAGCGGTCAGCATTAATCTATCTCGCAATCTGCACTCACGAGTCATTATTCGACGTCAGCTTCTCACTTGTCCACTGTCCACAGACGAGGGTGACGGCGTGCTGATTTATTTTAGTGCATCTACAGCGTGCCCTTATCAGTTCGCACATCTCCGGTCACCTCGTGTCCCCGAGAGCTTGATCTCGCTCCACTTCGAATACATAGATGACTCTGCTGGAAGATCTACTTATTTCGGCTCAACTTTTCGCTCTCGATCCGGCGAAGGTACAACTCCACTGCTGGCATTCATAGCTGGTAAGTATGGGTGCCAACGTGCACAAAAAATAAGCGCACCACTACATGCCATAGGTAAGAATGTACCTCTATTGACACGTTCCTAGCCCAGGCTCGGTAAGATTCTCAGATCTACTCGACCATGTTCTCTCCTATTATACGGAGTGCCTGATCCTTTGGCTTTCCATCCCCCTCCTAGCCAGCCTGTTAGCTGTTCTTGGGTGTAATTGCTCAGCTTCCCACGTCTAGACTACTACTACCCCTTTGGATGTGAACCGTCCCAACGTCTTAATATTGCACGCCAGAAGCTTGAGCAACGGGGTCACTGCCAGCCAAGGACAGCACCGTTCCGAATCACTGCTCGTTCCAGAATGTCCCAAACATTCTGGCCTCCACTGATCGAGATCTCGCGAAGCAATACAGCACACCCCGAGTAAGTATTCCTTCCAGCAGCGCTGCTAACTCCATCGGGTGACAAGTATCCTTTCCAGCCCGTTTCGGAGAGGAGGTAATCAAGTCGCTCGATGAGGCCATCGCCGTCAGCCGAGATGTGCTGAAACTATGCTCGCGCCGGGATGCTCTGTCATGTGAACGACCTGAATCCCCTTTGAAGAGGCGCCGGACTGGCCGGGTAATTCGTCGACATTCGAAAACGTACGGGGTGTTGGCAGGACGAATATTTGATGTTTTGAAAAGCTGCGTCATCTACAAATCAAATTCCAGGTGCCTCATCCACACTAAGTAAGGGTCTGAGATATTCTGGACAGTAGCAACACGTCGTAGTCGTCATCCACCCAACCATGAAAAGAGGGTAAATCGAAACGCACACCATCACAACCATCGACCCGGAAATCGTCTTCAGAAAGCAGCCGTCCATCGAGAAGTTTCCCCATGTGCGTCGGTGCAAAACGCATGCCGTTTCTGCGAAGGCCTACCGATGTCTTTAGTGATGTCAGTGGCGTGGTTTGAAAAGTGTTATCACTGTGCAAGTGCCCTGGACAATCGTTCGGCGAAATGAACCCATCACACCCGACCTCGATGCCCTCTTCGCCTTGCAGGTCCCTTGCATACACGCAAAGGAAACTACACAACCGGATGTAGGTCTCGTAGTCCTTCAAGTATAGCTGACCAGCAAACACGTTCAACTGATCCATAAGAGATGAGGGGAAAGTCCAGCCAGTGGGGACCGTGGGGATGTTGTACAAGTCAAGGTCGTCACATGGTTTTATGGACTTGATCTTGTTGCTTGACCTGATTTCCGGTAGTAAGTAGTTGACTTCGTAAGGGCTCAAGATGACAAGTGCTTTGTGGTGAGCTCTTGTCGCGGAAACGACCCACTGGACAGGGCGTAGGTAGTTGTCCAGCTTTCCTGACGACTCGACAGTCATCTGAAAGTCTCTCGTGGCTAATATATTTGGACTCCAAACGTGCGCCTCGTTTGCGGCTGCGGAAGTCACGTCAGAGCCAGAATGGTATCGACTACCCGAAAAGTAGCCGAGAGTGTCCATGTTTGTACTGCGACGATCCTGTTCGGCTTCATAGCTGGCCGTGAATACGGAGACTAGTAGGTGGGCTCGTTTGGGGCCATTGGCCCAAGGAGGAGTGAATTACAATCATGAAAAACAAAGAAGATGTCTATATAGAGCTAGCTGTTGGGCCAATGGCCCAACAGGAGGGGAAGGAAGGGAAATAATTAAAAAATCAGGGTCTGCAGAAGACTTTGAATTGAGAGAAGTGGCAGGTGTGTTTGCAAGCTGACCTTTGCCATCAGCCTTGTTCCTCAGCCAATGGCAGGTCAGCTTGCAAACACACCTGCCACTTCTCTCAATTCTCAGCCTCCTGCTTCCTTTCATTTTCTTTAATTCAATATTCTGTAAATAATTGTGGTGTAATAGACTAATGTGAGAAACTCTGACTCCCTCTTGTTGCCTTGCTAGCATACTATTGTGTACTTTTCTTGCTACCCTCCCACCTCTTCCAATTTCTGTTTTCCTGTGCTCCATTCACATACTCATGCATGTATCATTCAATCATGCCAATCAGGTTTTCTCAAATTTCATTTTGTGCACCTGCCCTGGTTTCATCGTTCAATACCCATCGGGTTGCTCATCAAAGCAACCACATTTTGCTGGCTCAACTTGTCCTTTGCTGAGTGACATTGCAGTGCAAAACTGTGTGGCTGACTAATGGTAAAATTGTGGTGTGACAAATGTTTGGTTACATTTGTGGTGGTGTGTGTGAGGTGTGAGTTTTGGTGTCACTAAATCATGTTTGTGACTCAAGTGGCTGTGCAGCTGTGGCTGAGCTTGAAATTGTGCTCGTGAATGCCAAATGCGGACTGTGGCTGTGCTTCATCTAAAAGGTTAATGGAGAACGGGTGGGAAAGTGGGACAAACCAGCCAAGGCCGACGCCTACCTCGAGTGTTTCGACAATGTTGCAGTCGGTCGAGTGTGTTGAGTGCGTCGGGTGCAGGCGGGATGTTGGGTGCATTGGGTACCGCATATTTTGCCACGTGTATTTCCTTTTTTATCCTTGAAAACCATGTGGCTCGGCTGCCACCAAGACCATTGCCCATTGGGCGCACAGCCGCATTCCTTTTTGGGAGTTCACTCTCACGCAGTTGCCACACTGCGTGTGCATGCGATTATGTAATCAACATGTGGCTTGGCTGCCACCGAATCCTTTGTCCATTAATACAGCACAGCACGCTTCGTCAGCACAGCCACCTCCCATTTCAAACAAAGCACAGCCACAGTCCGCATTTGAAACAATCAGCCACAACAGTCTGCATTTAGAGCCTGTTCGGAAACCTGAAAATTGGCAAAGTTGCAAATTGGTTGTAGCAACTTTGAAAATCCCCGACATCTGAGTTTCAACTGTGCTGACAGTGCCACACGGCACTGTGAACCTTATCGTAGACAATCGTTCTTCGCCAATGGACTCAGACTTTGAGACACAGAGCGAGCGTCATCGAGCGGTGATCCGACAGTGCATCGTACACTACACAGCTCTACTCATCAGTCTTATTATCTGTGCTACCGCAGCTTTGCTCGAATCAACCAAGATCAGCAAGAAAGAACCGGAACCTTACCATACTTCGGCACTCACAGGAGAAGGATGGGTAATAGAGTTGCTTGTAGGCCATCCAGAACGGATCCGATGCGAACTTGGCATGCATGCGCATGTCTTTTCTGAACTCATTTCGGAGCTTTGAGCCCTTGGACATTGCAACTTGAAGTTTGTATCGCTTGAAGAACAGCTCGCTATTTTTCTCTACTCGAGCGTCACCGGCTTAACGATCAGACATGTTGGGGAATGCTTTCAAAGGTCAAACGAGACAATTTCACGGTGAGTATTCTTTCCATGCACCGCCCTTGACCCCTCACTCCTTTCACTAGATATTTCCGCAAAATGCTCACTATCTTTTCATCCCCGCCGTTCTACTCACGATTCGTCCACATGCCAGCCACTGACCAGATCCACACAAAGATCCGTATGAACCCCCGGTTCTGGCCATATTTCAAGGGTGCTGTGGGTGCTATAGACGGTAGTCACATCAGCGCAGCACCGCCTGCGAGATCTCAGGCGGCATTTCGGAATCGCAAAGGCTTTATCTCACAAAATTGCTTGTTCGCATGTGACTTTGATATGCTATTCACGTATGCACTCACAGGATGGGAGGGATCAGCTACAGATGTGCGAATCTACCAGGATGCGTGCTCAAGGGATTTGCATGTTCCGGATGGCAGATATTTTCTCGGAGATGCTGGTTTTCCACTGCGTCCCAAGATCCTCATCCCATATCGGGGAGTTTGCTATCACTTAGCTGAGTGGCGTCGAGCGCAGCTGAGGTATGTCAGCACAATGAACTATTACAGCGAGCTGAAATCAACATTGGTAGACCAGCAAATAAGGAGGAACTCTTTAACCTTCGACATGCTTCTGCGCGGAATGTGATCGAGCGCATCTTCGGTGTACTCAAACGTCGGTTTCGGGTTCTTTTGCTCTCCCCCGAATACCATATGGATATCCAGGCCCGCATCCCCGCAGCACTATGTGCGATACACAACTTCATTCAGATCCATGATGCAGAGGAGGTTCTTGACGATGAAAGGGTTCACGAGTTTGAGAATGATATTGAAGCACATTCCTCGTCGGGTCCACAGGAAGACTTGGAGGATGGAAGGGTTGACGAGGACGATGGCACACATGCAGCACGTTCATTCCGCGATCAAACCGCTCAAGCAATGTGGGACAAGTATCAGCGCATTCTTTCTGGGGGGGACTATGTAGACGATGGGGAGATTTTTTCCGATGATGAAATGGACAACAAATCAGAAGGTCGCTCCCTGGAGGATAGTGTAGACACCGAGTAGAATACATGTACGGTTTCACTTCACTATTCGGGCAACTTAATCCTTTCAATCGACGTGTGATAGTGTGACTAGTACAGGCAAACATAACATGGTAGTACTACGATGTGAGTGGTCGTACAACTTGAAAGGACAACAAATGAGCTAGAAAGGGTTAGGAAGGGTGATCGGCACAGGCTCTCCAGCATTGGACTTGATTCTCATACCCTCAACCTCTACTCTTACATAGTCCAAACGTTCGTCCTTGTCAGTGGTCAACGTATATACTTCTGTGAAACCTACATTACGCGCAATCATTGCCCTGATGAATGCTTTGACGTCCTTAGGTAGATTGTTGTCTTGCTCGTGCAGCATTTGCATTGCCAGTTCCCGACGGGCCGACGCTTTGTCTTCAGCAGAGGTAGCCGTATTGGCAAGCGACGAAGTGAGGAGGTTGAGGGACCCTTGCATACCAAGCATGAGGGTCTCGGCAGCATGGGACTGCTGAGCAGCGGCGGATTTGCATGACGAGGGTGCGGCCGAGGCCGAAGCCATTGCTGCAGTAAGATTTATTTTTTTCGTGGCGGGACCAGAAAGTGACATGCCAGAAAAGGGAAGGGGAGACGACGCGCTAGAGAAGGGAAGAGCGGATGACGTTATGACTGATGCTGAGTCGTCACCAGTCATATCTGAGTGCGACCGCTTTCCTGTACTGGAGGCAACAGCAGGAGCCATGGATGTAGCAGGAGCCATGGACACGGCGGCGGCAGTCGTGGTCAGTTTCAGCCTGTAAGCAGCAATGGGGACTGCACGCTCCTTGCCCTTTGCAGAGGTGGTACCGCTGCTGCTCCCCAAGCCGCTATCGGTGGCACCATCGGGCTGGGGCTGGGGAACATCCATGACGGTAATAGCTTCTGCAGCTCCGGGGTGTGTGACCTCCATGGACGAGGACGGGGCAAAGGAGCTAGCTCCTCTGGCGCCTCCATCAGGTATAATCTCGCGCATGTACTTGCTAAATTCCCATCCTTGGTGTTTGAAGGGGCACATTAGAGGGTGCTTCTGTAGTAGAAATATACCAAAGTTGTGATATCCGATCGATTTGTATCATAGGAACACATACCTTGACATACTCAGCCCAAACGTTCTCCGCATCCTCTCCATCGATGGCAGCCCCATGTTCATCGTCATAATGACAGCCGGATAGGCCGTGATAGGTCTCGATCTCCACATGCGTCTTCCGTATCTATCAAAATCGGATGTCAGTGGTGCGTGGCAAGCAAAATCAGGTACATACCGAAGAAGTCCACTTGTTTTTGACTGATTGGCCCACCTTTGTTGCCCCCACTGTCCAGAGTGGTGCAAGATGTTCAGCGGCAGCATTGAAGGTTGCAGTCTTAAAGTTACCACCATCGCCGGCTTCTGCACGATGGGTGTGGAGATAGTGGACAAGCGCCTCGACTTCCTTTGCATTCCAAGAGGCCTTTTCGTTGGGGGGTTTGGACATCCGATAGTGTATATAATGATCAACCACAAAGTGTGTCAATAAAGTTGCTAAGGAAGCGAGGTATACCAAGATACGTCTGGAATCATTGCGATAGTAATCCATCTTTTGGGTAGAAAAACAAAGTTTTGATTTCAAACTCAGACATGAGCTCAGCCATGGTGGCTGTCCAAAACATTGCCCAAATTTGCCAATTTTCGGGTTTCCGAATGGGCTCTTAGCACTCTCAGCCACAACAGTCCACATTTAGGACTTTCAGCCACACCAGTGATTTGGCATTTTCAGCCACAATATTCCGCATTTAGGATGTTCAGCCACAATACATATTTAGCCACAATAGTCCGCATTTAGCACTTTTAGCCACAGTCTGACATTGTAGCATTTTGAGCCACAACAGTCCACATTTAGCATGTTCAGCCACAATTCACAATTAGCTACAATAATCCACATTTAGTACTTTCAAACACAGTCCAACATTTAGCATTTTGAGCCACAACAGTCCACATTTGGCATGTTCAGCCACAATTCACATTTAGCCACAATAGTCTGCATTTAGCATTTTCAGCCAATTTAGCACTTTTAGCCACACCAGTGATTTGGCATTTTCAGCCACAACAATCAACATTTGGCATTTTCAGCCACAACAATCAACATTTAGCATGTTCAGCCACAACCCACATTTAGCCACAATAGTTCTGCATTTAGTACTTTCAGCCACAATAGTCCACATTTAGCATTTTCAGCTACAAATGTCAGTTTAGTCTCTTACATTAGTCTCTCAGGATTTAATAGTCATAGTCAGTGACACCATTAGTCAGCCATGGTACAGCTGTCTGTTTAGTCTCTCACCATTAGTGTATCATGGCACAATTGTTTGTTAAGTTTGTGACATTAGTTTGAAGTTGTCACTATTAGTTTGTGATGCGACAAGTGTCAATTTAGTGTATCATGGTACAATTATTTATAGAATATTGAATTAAAGAAAATGAAAGGAAGCAGGAGGTTTTGAATTGAGAGAAGTGGAGGGTGTGTTTGCAAGCTGACCATTGCCATCATGGTGGGGAAAGTAACAAAGTTGTGACAGGTGTTTCAGGTGGGTTGGGTGGGTTGAATGTATCTTTTAATACATAGTTATAGTTGGTCACCATTGGATTAGTCAGTCACAGTCAGCCACATCACAGCTGTCTGTTTAGTCTCTCACCATTAGTGTGTTATGCCACAATTGTTTGTTTAGTTTCTCATATTAGTTTGTCACATCACAAGTGTCAGTTTAGTCTCTCACATTGGTCTGTTATGCCACAATTATTTACAGAATATTAAATTAAAGGAAATGAAAGGAAGCAGGAGGCTTCAAATTGAGAGAAGTGGAGGGTGTGTTTGCAAGCTGACCTGGGATTGGCCGAGGAATGAGGGCAATGACAATGGTCAGCTTGCAAACACACCCTCCACTTCTCTCAATTTGAAGTCTCCTGCGGACCCTGGTTTAAATTTTTTATTTGCCTCATTTACTTTCACCTACCCTGGGCCAATGGCCCAAACTCGAGTGTGCTTCATCCTACTACTGAATGGACAACAGATTTTGTCGCAGCTGAGCCACATGGTTTTTCTTGATAAAAAAGGAAATACACATGGTTGAACCGAAATATGCGATGGTTGGTACATTACACGAAACATCTGAGACAAGCATCATAACCTTACTACTCCACCATTCTCCCTTAACTTTTTAGATTGAACATATCAAACCCTACCTCCACCTGCTTTGTGCAAACCATACCAGCTCAGATGGCTTATCCAGATGATCAGTCAGATCAGCACTGAGAACACATTTATCACCAGTTACTTCAAGTCATTCAGGCGCTCAAGCATTTATTACAAATAATGACTGACTATTCCCAGCAAGCTATCAATGACATCATCGACAATAATCTGAAGCAGGTTAAGTGGATGCTGCCAGAAGAACTTGCTCTTGTCCAGTACTTGCATGAGCACAAGGCAGAGCAAGGCAATGGCAACTTCAAGGATGTCACCCTTCGTGCCGCACTTGAACATATCAAGGGCCTTCACATTGCTGGGAAGGAAAAGGATCTCAAAAGTGTGCAAAACTGTCATATCCCGTATTTTGCCCAAGTTCAACCCCGGCCCTCCGGGCCTATCATCAACAACTCTGCTGCGTTCTCACGCAGGACTTGCCTCCGGACTTCGGACTTGTACTTAGTATTCTCTTTTCGTCTCTGTTCCTTGTTCTCTCCTATTTAGTATTAGCTCCATTGTTTACTTACCTCTGAACCTGTATTTCGCTTAGAGCACAGCTCCGGGATGCTTACTCCCGACTCCCGTTCTCTTACCAATCCCTTATGACCCCATTTACTAATCATTCTTGAACTCCATATATAAACCTCCGACTTCACTCATGTATTTCTTAGTTCGAATATTAACTAGAATAACTCTCCTGACTTCCGCTTGAGTCTCAACGACTCTCCTCTGACACCTCCGCTCGACTTGACGTCTCCGCGTCTTAAGTCCTAACTCCATTCTCCATAAAACCGGGACTGAACTCTTGTAAGGGCGCACCACATACGGTGAAGCCAAGTCCCATCTCCTAATCATCTCCAGCGTTCCGGAGTTGATACCAGAGTTCCAGTTCTAACAGTATATTCGAACTCACACTTGCAAAGAGTTCCCCACCATGGCTACGCGTACTACTCAATCCTGTACTCACGCCCTCATTGGCGCCAACAGTTCTCCCAGATTTAATCCCCTCAGTGCCTTCAGGAACAGTCATCAAGGTCCAGAACTCGTTGACCAATTCCGAAGCTTCTCCGCTCGTCGTACCCCTGCCTCCGCTTCAGCGTCGCGCCCTCTCCCCCGATCTTCAACTCTGGGCGCACGCATCGAAGACCCTGAAGACGACTTCTTCCCCGACCCCTATGAAGATGACGACAAGCACATCCCGCAAGACACCCTTGCACAATTAGCAAGTGCCATCCAAGGCCTTGCTCGCTCCACCCATTGTCCCACCTCCGACTCTACCCCCCGCACCAAAGTCCGAGAGCCCGACCAGTTTGACAGGATGGAACCCCGCAAACTCTGGATTTTCATGGTGCAGTGTGAGTTAAACTTCCAGGACCGCCCCAAAGCCTTCAGCACAGACCGCGCCAAAGTAACATTCGCACAGTCCTACCTGAAAGGTATGGCGCTGGAGTGGTTCGAACCGAACCTTCTCCAGATGGAAGATCCCGACCAACGTCCCCTCTGGATGGACGACTACAAAGAGTTCATCCTTGAACTCCAGGCTAATTTCGGTCCGCACGACCCTGTTGGAGATGCGGAGCACCAACTCGACCACCTGTCCATGAAGGATGGTCAACATATTAACAAGTATGTGGTCGAGTTTAACAGGATAGCTTCGCAAGTCCGAGGATATGGAGAAGGTGCCCTCTGGCACCACTTCTATAATGGTCTGCCGGACTGTATCAAGGATGAAATCTCTCGCGTTGGGAAACCCCCAACGCTCTCCGAACTGCGCCACCTCGCTCAGTCGATTGACGCGCGCTACTGGGAGCGCAAGTCTGAAATCAATCGTCAAGTGAAGACATCCAGCCAGCCCTCTGCGTCCAAGCCCTCTGATAAATCATCTGCTCCCGCCTCTTCCTCCGCGCCCTCCTCTGCTCGACCCTCCAGGACCTCCAAGGACACCAAGGAGTATAAGGGCAAAGGAGCCTCCATGTCCGCTTCTTTGAAGCCGGACTTGTCGTCAAAACTAGGAAAAGATGGCAAGCTCACCGCTGAAGAGCAAAAGAGACATTTCGACCTCAAGTTGTGTATGTTCTGCGGCTCCGCAGGGCATATGGCCAAGGAATGCCCCAAGTCTACTTCTAAGGCATCCAAGGCCCGCGCTGCGACAACAACTCCAGAAATCAAACCGGAGGTCTCCACCTCGGAGACAAAAAAATAGAGTGCAACCTCCATGACTCCACATGGTCTGGAGGTTGTGTTGAACCCACCTGTGCACTCAAGGAGATCCGTCTCAACGTGTCCGCTCTTTCTGACCTGAAATCACTTATGCCCTCCATTTCTTTAGTATCCTACGATATCCCTCCATTCCCTGCGCTTGTAGACTCCGGATCCTCCGACTGCTTTATCGATACATCTTTTCTTAATAACAACAATCTTTCCACCTACTCTGTTCCCCCACTCCAACTCCGACTTTTCGACGGTACTACGAATTCCACCATAACTCAAGCTATCAACCTCTCCGTCCGTTTCAAAACCGGTGATATCACTCCGACGACATTATATGTCACCCCGCTGGATGGTTCTTGTTTCCTTGTTTTAGGACACAACTGGCTCACCCGCTATAATCCGTTGATTGACTGGGTCTCAAGCAGTATATCGTTCCGTTCACCTGAACAGGACATGCCAGCACCTCTGAGCTCATCTCTGCAGCCTCCAGTCTTACCACCTCCGGCTGACTCCACACCCCCTGATCCACCGCGTTTCTCCGACTGCAAGGCTCTGCCCATAGCGATCATTAGTGCGCCTGCATTCGCGCTCGCTTGTCGCCTCCAGGGCTCCATACAGTTTAGCCTGCACCTCCACATGAAAGAGAGTGACCTCTGTGCCACTTCCATCGCCCCCGACCCTGCCAATCTGTCCGGTGTCCCTCCAGACTATCACGATTTCGCAGATGTTTTCAGCAAGAGCAAGGCTTCCCAGCTTGCTCCGCACCGTGAATACGATCTGAAGATTGACCTGGAAGAAGGTACTTCTCCCCCCTTAGGCACTACGTACTCTCTCTCCCCCTCCGAGCTTGAGTCCCTCCAGACATTCCTCGACGAGCACCTAGCAATGGGGTTCATCCGTCCCTCCTCCTCCGCTCACACTGCTCCAGTCCTCTTCATCTGCAAAAAGGATGGTTCACTCCGCCTTTGCGTTGACTTCTGAGGACTCAACAAGATCACAAAGAAAGACTGCTACTCCTTACCCTGTATCTCCGACCTTTTAGACACCCCGAGCCATGCCAGGGTCTACACCAAGATCAACCTCCGGCATGCCTACCATTTGGTTTGCATTGCCGATGGCGATGAATGGAAGACATCCTTCCGGATGCACTACAGCTCCTACGAATGGCTCGTCATGCTGTTCAGTCTAACCAATACTCCTGCGGCGTTCCAGCAGTTTGTCAACACCATCTTTGCTGATCTTTTAGATGTTTGCGTCATAGTTTATTTGGATGATATATTAATCTTCTCCGCAGACATGGCTTCCCACAAAAAGCATGTCCAGGAGGTCCTCTGAAGACTCCGCAAGCACAGACTTTATGCGAAAGCATCAAAATGCGAATTCCACACCGACTCACCGAGTACCTCGGTTACCAACTGTCACCCTCCGGACTTACCATGTCTCCGGAGAAGGTTCAGACTATTCAGGATTGGCCCGAGCCTCGTAAAGTCAAGGATATCCAGTCCTTCCTGGGTTTCGCGAACTTTTACCGTTGTTTCATTGATAACTACTCTGACATCGTCACTCCTTTAACCTGTCTCACCCGTAAAGGTACTCCGTGGAACTTTTCAGATTTCTGTCGCTCCGCTTTCCAGAAGCTCAAGGAAGCCTTCACCTCCACTCCGATATTGATGCACTGGATGCCAGATGCCCCGATGATTGTAGAAACAGACGCCTCCAATTATGCCATCGCTGGCATTTTCTCTATCAAGTGTCCTAACGAAGAAATTCGTCCGGTTGCCTTCTACTCTCGGACATTGTCTGCTCTGGAGCTCAATTACGACACTCACGACAAGGAGTTGCTCGCCATTCACAAGTCCTTTCAGACTTGGTGACACTACCTTGAAGGCTCCGCAACTCCGGTTGATGTGGTCACCGACCACAAGAATTTGGAGTACTTTGCTACCATGAAACTCCTGACTCGGTGGCAAGCCCGCTGGTTGGAGTTCCTCTCCCAATTCAATATGGTCGTCCGCTTTCGCCCCAGACGCCTTGGCGCGAAGCCTGATGCCCTCACTAGACGCTGGGACATCTATCCCAAAGAGGGGGATAAGGACTACGCTCGCATCAACCCTCACAATTTCTGCCCCGTATTCACTCAGGAGCAACTCACTGCATCCCTACAAGCCACTTATCTCGCGGCTCCGGTACTCCAGGCCAGTGTACTCTTCGATGAAGAAACGCTCCACAGTGATATCCTCTCCGCTCTCCCCTCCGACCCTCTGGCCTCCATCCACATGTCCACCTCCAAACCCTCCGACTCCCGATGGTCTATCGACACCGACAGTTTCCTCCGCCTAGATGATAGAATCTACATACCAGACTCCAATGACCTCCATCTCCGAGTCCTCCGGTACAAACATGATCATCCCCTCTCCGGACATTTTGGCCAGAACCAGACCTTGGAACTAATTTGACGTGAATACACTTGGCCAGGTATCAGAACATTCATAAAGGACTACGTCTCGTCCTGCACGACCTATGCCCACACAAAGGTTCCTAGGCACAAACCATATGGGCTGCTCAAGCAGCTCCCTATCCCAGAAAAGCCATGGAATTCCATCTCCATGGACTTCATCGAACAACTCCCCGCGTCCTCCGGATTTACCGCCATCCTAGTAGTCATAGATCATCTATCCAAACAGTGCATTTTCATCCCAATGCATGATACGATTACATCTCCGGAGCTTGCCAAACTCTTCCTACTCCACGTCTTTTCCAAGCATGGAGTTCCCTCCCACATTACCTCTAATCGAGGTTCGGAGTTCGTCTCTCATTTCTTCTGCTCACTTGGGAAGGCCCTAGACATTCGTCTCCATTTTACCTCCAGATATCACCCCAAAGGAGACGGTCAGACAGAACGAATGAACCAGACTCTGGAGCAATACCTCTGAGTGTACTGTAACTACCAGAAAGACAACTGGTCCGAACTCCTGCCCCTCGCAGAGTTCGCGTACAACAACACTCCGAGTGCTACTACCGGGGTTTCGCCGTTCTTCACCAATAAGGGCTATCACCCCAACATCACTGTTCACCCTGAGCATGACCTTACTTCCGAGAGAGCTTGCAAATACTCCATCGACCTTGATTCCCTCCACACATTCCTCCGTGAGGAGATGGCTGCCGCGCAAAAGCGATACCAAGGACCTGCGGATGCCAAGTGAACTCCGGCACTGGACTTCAAAGTTGGTGACCAGGTATTCGTCAAAGCAAAGTACTTCTGCTCAACACAGCCCTTTAAGAAACTCTCTGAGAAGAACTTAGGGCCATATACAATCATCGCTCGGGCAGGTTCCCACTCCTTCACGCTCCGCCTTCCGGACTCTATGAAGTCCATTCACCCCGTTTTTCATGTCTCCCAACTGGAGCCCTCCGTACCCAACACAATTTCCAATCGGGTACAACCCCCACCCCCTTTGGTAGAAGTTGACAGAGAACCGGAGTACGAGATCTCCGAGATACTCGACTCCAAGATAGATCGACAAAGGAAGAATTGCAAGTTGTTGTACCTCGTATGTTGGTCTGGATACGAAGGCATGGACGACAAGACCTCCTGGCTGTTAGCCACGGAGCTTGATCATGCGTCCGAACTCATCCACGACTACCATCTCCGTTACCCAGACAAGCCCGGACCTCACTCCGATGCTTGACTCGCGAACTTGGTACATTTTTCTTGACTATTTACAGAAGCGGCCTATTCTATTCTACATCGACTCATCTGAGTCGCTTTCTCCCGCCTCCGCCCTCTCTTCCTCCAAACTCCCCACGTCCTCCACCAACTCTGCTGCCACCTCGGCCTCTGCCCCGTCCTCCTCGTACATGGACACCTCGGACTCCGAGTCTGAGGCCCACCCGTGTGCCTCCACCTCCTTGGCTGTGACAAGCTCCTCCAGGAGCTTGTTCTGCCTGTTCAGCTGCGTGAGCAGCTGCTGCATCCAGTACCCGAACTCCCCTCTCCCTTGTCCGACTCCGACCCCTTTGTCTCTGACCTCGCCTTCTTCGCCTTCCCTCTCGGTGGCTCGCCCTCTGCGTGCCTTTTCCTCTTGGCTCCGCCCTCTGTCTTCTCCGCTCCGCCTCGCTCGCACTTCGCTTTGGCCTCGATGCAGCCCACGCACGAGGTGGACTTACCAGGCCTGAGTTCACACTCGAGCCCCTGGTCCGCGCACCGCTTGCACTCCAGCAAGGGCTGCCAGACTTTGCCTTTGCCCTTGGCGGAGCTCTGCTCTGCTCGGACCTTTTCAGCCTAGTCCTTGTTGGCGCGTGACCCATTGACGAGCAACAGACTTACTTGCTTCTTGGCCGCCTCCTCGGCCTCCTTGCGGTATTCTTCCTCCGCCGCCTTCGCCTCCTCTGCCGCTTTGCGCGCTGCCTCCGCTTGGCACACCTCCTCTGCCTTCCATGCCTCCTCTGCCTCACGCGCCTCCTTCTCCACCCTTCTCCTTCGTTACTGCTCGACGAACTTTGCCTCACAGATGTCATCGTCATCGTCTGCACACTCCCGCAGGCATTCATCGGACCATTGGGTAACGTCGTAGAGCTCGGACATGGTGGTTGGTGGGTGATAAGGTTAGGCCAGTGCACCACAGACTTTATACGGGGCCGAAGAGCAATCAACAAACTTTCGGACTCCGACTTCCTAACTCCGCATTGTCCCTCGCTAACGGCCTTCAGGGGTTCAGGCCTAGAAGGGGGATATTGTCATATCCTGTATTTCGCCCAAGTTCAACCCCGGCCCTCTGGGCCTATCATCAACAACTCTGCTGCGTTCTCACGCAG
Source organism: Boletus coccyginus (assembly GCA_025782845.1). Classification (NCBI taxonomy): domain Eukaryota; kingdom Fungi; phylum Basidiomycota; class Agaricomycetes; order Boletales; family Boletaceae; genus Boletus; species Boletus coccyginus. The sequence continues at coordinate 62,178 of JAHZSR010000086.1, forward strand.
GACTTGCCTCCGGACTTTGGACTTGTACTTAGTATTCTCTTTTCGTCTCTGTTCCTTGTTCTCTCCTATTTAGTATTAGCTCCGTTGTTTACTTACCTCCGAACCTGTGTTTTGCTTAGAGCACAGCTCCGGGATGCTTACTCCCGACTTCCATTCTCTTACCAATCCCTTACGACCCCGTTTACTAATCATTCTCGAACTCCGTATATAAACCTTTGACTTCACTCATGTATTCCTTAGTTCGAATATTAACTAGAATAACTTTCCTGACTTCCGCTTGAGTCTCGACGACTCTCCTCTGACACCTCTGCTCGACTTGACGTCTCCACATCTTAAGTCCTAACTCCGTCCTCCGTAAAACTGGGACCGAACTCTTGTAAGGGCACACCATATACAGTGAAGCCAAGTTCCATCTCCTAATCATCTCCGGCGTTCCGGAGTTGATACCGGAGTTCCGGTTCTAACAAAAACAAATGGGGGAGTGTAAGTCGCTTCTGTAGTAGATCTGTACACACAGCTGATGCATTCCCAGATCAAAGCCACCTTCTTAACCATTATTGCTTATCGCAAACTTTCAGGTGTTCATTGGGACAACATCAATGGTGCAAATATTCAAGGGGATGTGGCAGAAGCAATGTTTGAAGAGTATGTCTCACAAACAGTATGTTGTTTTCTCATATACATATCACATGGTACTATGATAGATTGTCTAATTCATTGCAGATGAACAGTTGGAACAGACACATGAAGTGTTTCTGAAACAAAGGCTGGCCATTCTTGGAGATGATGGAGGAAATCTATCCAAATGCCAGTGCTACTGGACACTTCGTATTCCATCCAATTGTCGCAGGTCAGGGTTCCACTACCACCCCCACTATCATTTCCACAACTATTCCCACCCTCACTCCTGATGCCTCCTTCTCTGCCATTGCTGCCACTGGCAGTAGACAAGGCTCTGCTGGTGTTAGAACCGGAACTCTGGTATCAACTCTGGAACGCCGGAAATGATTAGGAGATGGGACTTGGCTTCACCGTATGTGGTGTGCCCTTACAAGAGTTCGGTCCTGGTTTTACGGAGGACGGAGTTAGGACTTAAGACGCGGAGACATCAAGTCGAGCGGAGGTGTCAGAGGAGAGTTGTCAAGACTCAAGCGGAAGTCAGGAGAGTTATTCTAGTTAATATTCGAACTAAGGAATACATGAGTGAAGTCGGAGGTTTATATATGGAGTTCAAGAATGATTAGTAAATGAGGTCGTAAGGGATTGGTAAGAGAACGGGAGTCGGGAGTAAGCATCCCAGAGCTGTGCTCTAAGTGAAACACAGGTTCGGAGGTAAGTAAACAACGGAGCTAATACTAAATAGGAGAGAACAAGGAACAGAGACGAAAAGAGAATACTAAGTACAAGTCCAAAGTCCAGAGGCAAGTCCTGCACGAGAACGCAGCGGAGTTGTTGATGATAGGCCCGGAGGGCTGGGGTTGAACTTGGGTGAAATACGGGATATGACAAGTACTTGAATCCTCGCTGCCTGTACTATTATCTTTACACTTGTTCTGCGCAATCTAGCATCTTCTTGTATCCTTAGGCCGATTGCCTTCATCCATCATTCCTTGTCCACAGTGAACCCTTGGAAGTCTGATTGACTTTGACCTATTTACCTTCACCTTTATAATCATTGTACTTTGTCCTGAATATCTTCTCAGATGTAGTGTCTCTTCGTGAGTACCTCCTGTGAAGTATTCTATCCTGTGAAGTTCCTTCTTATATATGCTACACATAATAAAAGAACAAGTATTTCCTTCTATCCCTCCTACCTAGGAGCAGGACACCCCTTCCATTGGTAAGATTTCTGACCGTGCCCTTCAACAAGCCTATGGGCTCCCGCCACTGGAACCTCACTCTGATATTGAGGTTGATGACCTAGAAACTACTGAACCCCCTCGTGCTACTGTCAATCCATATCAGACCACTGCTGCAGTAAACCCTCACACCCCAGGAACCCCAAGACACTCTTGAATTCCAGTTAACCCATCAACCTCCGTATCTCCTCACACCTCTGTTAATCCACCCATTGTACCCCTAGTAACTCTCATGTCTTGACCCACAGAATTAAAGGCCACTCTTCTGGCTGACTTCTCTGGTGAACCTGCCAATTCCATTTGATGGATCAAGGCCATGCATGCCTATTTTTCCATCAACTCCACCTTATACACCACCAACAACGAACGAATCATGACCACCTTGTGTTACGTGAAGTGTACACAAAGGAAAGTCTCAAGAGATTACTTCTCTGGAGGTACTCACGAAGAGACTCAGCGTCAGAGTAAGTACTAGGCTCAAGGGTTCATAGGTTCTCGAGGGACGAAGGATGAAGGATGAAGGCCTGAGTCAATTGGACTGCAGGGATTTACGAGTGAAGACTTAGAGACGAGGGTACTGAGTCAATCGGACTGCAGGATCCAAGAGTACGCTATGATTGCATAGAATGAGAATGGAGACTACAGGTACACAACAAGTAGGTATATATACTAAGGGACACGTCATTATGGAATAGGGAAGAAGGTAAAAGAACGATGAAGTAATTGTACGCATCATCCGCAGTAACATGAGGGGGAGATAGGGACTACGAGGCCAATATGAGAGAATCGGCCGAGGAGATAAGTGTTCGTAGAACAAGAAAGAAATCAAAGAAGAAGAAACGAAGAATGAAATGGACTAATGATAAGTAAAGCTACGTCCCATATTGTCTGGGAGAGGCCAAGAAAATGGTGTACTCGTTGAGGAAAGCAGAAAAGATAAAGGCGAGGGAAAAGGAGAAAAACTGTAACATTACCCCCTTCGTACAATCGAACTCCAGGTTCAATAAAAAGTCCATCAGGTAGTCGCATTGGGAGGGAGAGAGGAAGGGCCATAGAAAATGGTGGATTGTTCATAAGATAACGCCTCAAATGGACAGTCATCTGCCAGATGTCCGTGTTGATTGCAATGGCTGCATACTCGTTCAGGGCAAAATCGGTGTCCATGTCCCCAATGATGGCAAAAGTCACATTGCGTATGAAGGCAAGCAGACTGAGGATGACCAGGGGCTGACTGGTGGCAGTATGGGCAGGAGTAATCGGGACAGTCCTCATGATAGTGGCCGAGACGATGACACCGAAAGCACTTGGTGAGGGCTGAGGCAGGATGACGAGGGTGAATGGGCATGACATGAGTAGGTGATGACAAGACTCAGCTGCCGTCAGGGAGGTGGCGGTGAATAGCTTCCACTGCGTTGGACCATGTTACCAGCTTGGGAGCTTCCTCAACTATGGTGGGGGAAGACAGGGAGGAAGAGGAGGAAGAGGCGGGGGAATGGATTCACATAATAAGAGCAGGGGTGCAGGAAGGAACGGGCAGTATGGGAGTGGAAGGAGGAGAATCCGCGATGGCGGGCAGTTGAGCTCGTTCAAGGTAACGGTCTCGATCAGCCATGGGTAAGAAGAGGTAGATGCGACGAAAGGTGGGGTAGATGATGGAAGGGGAAAGACATTCAATGTATTGATGGAAACCGTAGAGATGAAGAATAGATAAAACTCGCCAGGGAAGTTCGGCCAGATGAAGACGAAGAGGGACGCCAAATTCAGCAGGAAGATCACTGGGGGCCGCCTGAAAGTGATATAACTGAGTGACGGAGACCTCATGGAAAAGGCGGATTAGTTCCTGAGTGACGACGTCTTCGTCATAGAGGGGGAGGGCCTTGATGGCGCAGAGGAGGGCAGGAGTGGCAAGGATGGTGGCGTAAAGCGTATGGGCAGCGAAGATGGGTAGCAAGGTAGGCGAGACACGCCTGGAACGAAGTGGGGAAGAAGATAGAGAAGAAGATGAAGATGAAGAAGGTGCAACAAATGAAGAAACAAATGACATATTGATTGTTGAGAAAGAGGAAATCGTAGAAGAACATATATCGGGGGAGTACTTCACAAAGAGACGCCGCTTCCCAAGTAGAGAGGAGGAGGAAAAGAATGGGAGATCAAGACAAATGATACGTCCATTTATAAGAGGAGAGGATGACGTGAGCATGGCGGAGATTATTCTCGGGTTCCCACGTATTTTTGGCCGAAGAGTATCCTTTCCATGCAGTTAGGTACAAGTGGCGACCTTGTGACCCTTTATGAGATATGATATGATCGACTTTGTACTCTTCTTCGGTGTCAATGAGGTCCAGTGGAGGTCAGGGAAAGGAAGGACCATGTGCTTCAGTTTGGCGATAGGGTGATAAGAGAGTGGCATGGAATATGTCGTGAATTTTCCATGTGGGAGGGAGACGGAGGCGGTAGGTGAGGGAAGATAGAACCTGAGAAATCTCGAATGGTCCATGACGTTTGGGGGCAAGTTTTCGGGAGGGGTAGCCGAGGCAGAGATTGGTGCCTTCTAGCCATACCTTATCGCCTACTTTCCAAGGGGAGAACTTACAAGAAGAGCGGGATATCATGATCCGACGAGCGGACTCATGTGTAGTGAGAGCTTCTTTTCGGGCATGTTCCAGGGAGGACAGGCGATTTTCCAAAGCTGGGATGAACGTTTTTCCGAGAGTGGGGTACATATGTGCGAGGTTCGTAGCCATATAGTAGGGAGAATGGGGAGACCTTTGTGGAACTATGGGGAACAGAGTTGTGGATAAACTCGGCGGAGGTTAGGAAGTTAGCCCAATCATGTGGGTTATGAGTGCAAAAGATACGAAGATACGTTTCAATCTCTTGATTGGCTCGTTCAGTTTGTCCATCAGTTTGGGAATGATAAGCGGTAGAAAGGTGAACGTCATATTTGAGGAGGCGAGCCAGCTCTCTTGTGAAGGCAGAGGCAAATTGTGGGCCTCAATCAGAGATGATGGAGTCATAGAGGCCGAAACATTTGAAGACAAAGTCAAAAAAGAATTGGGCAATTCCCTTGACATCAACCATTTTTGAGCATGGAGCAAGGATTACCCCCTTCATAAGGCCATGGTCGACCACGACCATCAAGGAATCGAAACCATTGGAGAGGGGGAGATCAGTGACAAGGTCGACGGAAAGTTGGCGCAATGGAAGGGCTGAGGAAGAAGAAATGGGGAGAAGGGGCAGGGTAGTCGGATGGGTGAGAATCTTGTTCTGTTGGCAAACAGAACAACCAGCAACAAAATGAGATACAAAGAGAGAAAGACCTGGCCACCAAAAATCACGTTCAAGAATAGCTTTAGTACGAAAGCGTCCCAAGTGACCAGAAAGCAGGAAAGAATGAATAGAATGGAGGAGCGCAGAGCGAGATGACGGAGGAACATACATATGACCGTGGAAGTATAGATGACCATTATCAAAGGTCCAATCAGAAAGGGAAGATCGAGGAAATAAAGGTGAATCATCATCAAGGTTTGCAAGAGCACGAAGGACAAGAGGATCAGAAGAAGAAGAGTTTTTGATATGAGAAGCTAAGGTGAGGTCTAAGGCATTAATAACTACAGGATCAGGAATGATGGAGGAGTCAATATTGTCTTGGGAAGTGTCAACAGGGTCGCGACGGGAGAGAGCATCGGCAGGGGCCATCTGTGTGCCAGGAAGGACTTTCCACAGAATGTCGAAGTCTTGAAGGAACAGGGACCAATGAGCTTGGTGGCGAGATAGTTTTCATGGGTCTTTGAGATAGGAAAGGTTCTTATGGTCAGTGATAACAGTGATGGAATGGGTGGTGCCGAGGATGTAATGATGCCATTCCGAGAGGGCGAGGATGACAGCGAGAAGTTCGCGATTATAAATATCATAGTTATGTTCGGCGAGCACAAACATGCGGGAGAAATAGGCACAGGGGTGAAGGTCTCCATTGGTGTCAGTTTGGAGAAGAACTGCGCCAGCAGCGAGAAGGGAGACGTCAGTCATTATAAAGAAAGGATGAGTGACGCCGGGAATGGCCAGGATGGGAGCGGTAGAGAAGGTAGCTTTGAGGGACTCAAAGGCACGTTGTTGGAGAGGGGTCCAAAGCCAAAGTTGGTCCTTCCAGGTGAGCAAGGTCAAGGGAGCGACGGTGTTAGAGAAGTTGGGAATGAAAATGGCAGTGGTTTTGATGGGATCCATCCAGACTTGTCCTTGACCTATGATCATACCGAGGAATTCGATGCAAGGAGTGTCGAAGGTGCATTTCGATATTTTGAGGGACAGGTTGTGCTCACAAAGACGGAGGAGAACATGTCGAGTATGTTCATGGTGGAGAGCGAGATCACCATCAGTGTGAATTCCGAGGTCATCCATGTAGACTTCAAGCCAGCCTTCTGCAATCATGTCGGCGAAGGTATGGTTTATGAAAGCCTGGAAGGTGGGAGGGGCATTACAAAAACCAAAGAACATAACGGTGGGTTCAAATAGTCCATAAGGAGTGACAAATGCGGCCTTCCACTGGTCCACTTCCTTGATTCAAACATTGTTATATCCCCAATGAATGTCGAACTTAGTGAACCAAGTGGAGTTCTTCATCCGATCGATGAGAGGAGGAATGAGGGGAAGTGGATAAGCATTGTGGATGGTGTGGGAGTTTAGGTAATGATAATCTTGACAGGGACGGAGAGAGCTGTCTTTCTTGGGGACGAAGAAGAAGGGCGTGGCTTGAGAGGATTTTGACGGGATGATACGTCCGGTTTTGAGGTGTTCGTCAATAAAGGTGCGACACACATCTTGTTCCTTAGGATTAAGAGGGTAAACTTTGGCGATTTTTGGGATGAAAGAAGGTTTAAGTTTTATGGTGTGATCAAATGAGTGATGCGGGGGGAGTTGATTATAAGTCTTTTCGGAAAAGACATCTTCGAAGTCTTTGCACCAAGGAGGGAGTGAGGTTTTGAGTGGTATATTTTCTTGTGCAAGTTTGGTGGACAGGGTGATCTTGTTGATTGTTTTGCTTTGGGGGTGATACTCACTAGGAGACGCATCAACCCCATCGGGATAACGTTCAGCAAATAGGGAGGAGATTTCTTGATCAACATCAAGGTCGAGGAGGCGAAGGAGATATCGTCGAGGATCACTATTGGCAAGGCTGGTGAGGGCACAAAGAACAAGGGGGTCCAAAGTAGAAGAATTACGAATATGTCAAGTGAGAGAAATATCTAATGTATTGATAACTGTGGGGTCAGGTAGAATGGGAGTATCCACATTATGCAGGATCATGTCAAGGTGGTCGCAACAGGAAAGAGTATTGGCTGGAGTCATCTGAGTGCCTGGAAGAACCTTCCAGATGATATCAAAGTCCTGCAGGAAAAGGGACCAACAAGCTTGTTAGTGAGAGAGTTTGCAAGAGTCTTTGAGGTAGGAAAGATTTTTATGATTGGTGATGATTGTGATAGGATGGGAGGTGCCTTGGATGTATTGACACCATTCAGTGAGAGTGAGGATGATGGCGAGGAGTTTGCAATCATAGATGTCATAGTTGTGTTCCACGAGGGCAAAGGTACGAGAGAAATAAGTGGCAGGATGAAGATCGCCATTGATGTCTGCTTGGAGGAGGATGGCATCAGCAGCAAGGAGAGAGGCATTGGTCATGATGGAGAAAGATCGAAAGACATTAGGGATGGTGAGAATAGGACCAGCTGAGAAAGCCGCTTTCAAGGAGTCAAAAGCTTTTTGTTGGAGCGGTGTCCAAGCCCAGAGGTAATCTTTTCGTGTCAGAAGGGTTAAGGGAGTGACAGTATGAGAGAAGTTGGAGATGAATTTGTGATAGAAGTTGATGAAACTGAGGAAAAATTGAATGTCCTTGACGGAGGTGGGAGGTTGCCAGTTATAAATGGTAGAAGTCTTTATTGAATCCATTGCGACCTGTCCTTGGCCAATGATCATACCAAGAAAGTCCATTCGGGATTTGTCAAAGAGACATTTGGCCAACTTGAGAGAAAGTCCATGTTTCCAAAGGTGAAGGAGAACACACTGAGTTCGTTCATGGTGTAAGGCGATGTCTCCATTGGTATGGATACCGAGGTCATCCATGTAGATCTTTAACCATCGTTCGGCAATCATATCAGCAAAAATGTGATTCATGAATGCTTGGAAAGTGGAGGGGGTATTGCAGAATCTGAAGAACATATCAGTGGGTTCAAAGAGACCAAATGGAGTGACAAAAGCGGCTTTTCATTGATCAGTTTCTTTGATGCAAATATTATTGTATCTCCAATGAATGTCAAATTTGGTGAACCAGGTGGAGTCCTTCATATCATCAATGAGTTTGGGAATTAATAGAAGGGGATATGCATTGCAGATGGTGTAGGAATTTAAATAGCAATAATCCTGACAAGGACAAAGAGAGCTGTCTTTTTGGGGGATGAAGAAGAACAGTGTGGCTTGTGGGGATTTCGAGGGAAGAATATGGCCAGTTTCAAGATGTTCGGTAATAAAGGCTCGACAGGCATTTTGCTTTTTAGAATTCAAGTGATATATTTTGGTGATTTTCAGGATAAAAGATGGTTTTAAATCAATCTCGTGATCAAAGGAATAATATGGGGGTAATTGCTCATAAGTCTTTTCAGAAAAGACATTAGTGAAATCTGAACACCAGTCAGGAAGTGATGTGTCGACTGGCTTATTTTCCTGGGTGAGTTTCGTGGATAAGGTGATCTGGTTGATGGTTTCACCTGTGGGTTCCAAATGAGGGAGGTGCTCACAAGGAGATACATCGACCCTATTGGAATATCATTCCAGGAACAAAGAGGAAATCTCTTGATCAACATCAAGGTCCAACCATTGGAGAAGATGAGGTGGGAAGATTTCTTTCACAGGTGCAAGTGATTTTGGGAAAGATAAGATGTGGGATCTCTAGTCAATTTGAGGGTTCTGGGATTTTAGCCAAGACATACCAAGGATGATTTGTTTTCTACTGAGGGATATGACCATTAATTCAATTTCTCTGGTTGACTGGCGATATGGACAAGTGGTTTAGCTTTCCAAAGGATAGTGCCCTTCTTATTGGTGGTCCTATTGACATTGTAAGCAGTGATAGGTTCAGGAAGATATTTCATGGGAAAATTGATGTAGGTAAGGATTCCTAGGTCAATGAAATTTCTGGTAGCACTGGAGTCAACAAGAGCTGAGGTGACAATGATTTTGTTTCCAACTTGTAGTTTCACAGGGAAGCAAAGAGTATGTTCATTGCATGGGGCTACAAGTACATGGCATATTTCATGGGAAGAAGATGTTGAGACAACTTCCTAGTTTAAAAATCCTGTTCAACACGAAGTATGGACACTTCCTCTGTCTTCAGGTTCTTTGTAACACATTTGTAGGACTTGCAAAATTTCTGTTTTGTCTTTTCCCTATGTCTTGAGGGAATTGACAAAAGCAGCAAGAGCAGTGGGTGCTTCAGTGAAGGGAGCATGTGGAGGTACTAGTCTTGGTGGCACAGATGGTCAGAGGAATGAGGAGGGAGATGAGTGGTGGTGTTTCTGGACTTGGTACATTGTGTGGTGTTATATCTGACAGTTCAGCAATGGAAGCATTGTCCTTCTTGGATGCATTTCACACATTCCTGGGAAGTGAGTTTAGAAATCATGATGGCATTGACTTCCATGACATTTGGGTCTCAGGAGGAGGATGAAGGTCAAGGAAAAGAGTACATCTTTCCTCCTCATAGGGCAAGGATCCATATTTTCTGTGCATGGAACATCTTGGCCTGGTCAATCCAACCACTAATAGAGTTGGGGATGACTGCCATAGAAAGGATCATGGTGGTGAGTTGTTGGTCAAGTCTGAGGGAAAATTGATCGATGAGTGTAACATCGTCAGTGATTCCAGCTCATGCAGAAAGGTTTTGGAAATCAGTGATGTATTTTTGAAAACCATCCTTGGTGATTCCATCAGGACATCGGAAGGATTTCTGGGTTAATTTGGAAAGTTCATGATGGGTGGTTGCTTTGGTGTCAAAGGGGTAGAAAGTGGATTTGAAATTCTCGGTGAATTTGGTGAAGGTCTTTTCGCTCATGGGGACTAGGGTGTCGGCCATTCGATCATACCACATTTCAGAGAACGAGATGCCACATCCTAGGCTCATCTTGTTCAAGGTGTTACAGTTTTTCTCCTTTTCCCTCGCCTTTATCTTTTCTGCTTTCCTCGACGAGTACACCATTTTCTTGGCCCCTTCCAGACAATATGGGACATAGCTTTACTTATCATTAGTCCATTTCATTCTTCGTTTCTTCTTCTTTGATTTCTTTCTTGTTCTACAAACACTTATCTCCTCGGCCGATTCTCTCATATTGGCCTCGTAGTCCCTATCTCCCCCTTGTGTTACTGCGGATGATGCATACAATTACTTCATCGTTCTTTTACCTTCTTCCCTATTCCACGATGATGCGTCCCTTAGTATATATACCTACTTGTTGTGTACCTGTAGTCTCCATTCTCATTCTACACAATCATAGCGTACTCTTGGATCCTGCAGTCCGATTGACTCAGTACCCTCGTCTCTAAGTCTTCACTCGTAAATCCCTGCAGTCTGATTGACTCAGGCCTTCATCCTTCGTCCCTCGAGAACCTATGAACCCTTGAGCCTAGTACTTACTCTAATGCTGAGTCTCTTCGTGAGTACCTCCAGAGAAGTAATCTCTCGAGACTTTCCTTTGTGTACACTTCACGTAACAAAAGAACGAGAATTATCTTTCGTCCCTCCTATTCAGGAGTAGGACACCCCCCTTGAGCAACATTTCATCCCACTCAAGTCGTGCCCTTTGCTCACACTACGGGCTACCACCTGACAATGAACAATCTGATATCGAGGTCGACTTCCAAGACCCTGAACCGAGTGAACCCCCTTGCGCCACTGTGAACCCGTACCAGGCCTTAGTCCCTGTACCCCCTCGATCACCAGGAACCCCTAGATAACCTCATATCCCAGCACCCCCTCGTAACCCCAGTGAACCTATTCCTATGTCTCGTGCCCCCACTGAACTCAAAGCAGCCCTCCCTGCTGACTTTTCGGGAGAACCCTCCGACGCTATGCAATGGATCAAAGCCATGCGCGCTTACTTCACTATCAACAAAGACATCTACACCCTCGATTCTCAATGAATCATGACCACATTGAACAAGATGAGTCAAGGACATGGAGTCTCCTTCTCCAAAATGTGGTATGACAAGATGGCCGACGTTCACGCTGACGTGGCTGATCTTACCTTCGATAAGTTTACCGAGAACTTCAAATCCACATTCTTCCCCTTTGACACCAAAGCCACTGCCCGCCACGAACTTTCGAAACTCATGCAGAAATCCTTCTGCTGCCCTGATGGAGTCTATGACGACAGATTCCAAAAATACATCACTGACTTTCAAAACCTCTCCACCTGTGCAGGTATCACTGATGATGTCACCCTCATCGACCAATTCTCTTTGGGGCTTGACCAACAACTCGCAACTATGATTCTTTCCATGGCAACCATTCCCACTACCATCAAGAAGTGGATTGAAAAGGCTAAGACGTTCCATGCATAGAAGATGCACATCCTCGCCTTGAAAGGAGGCAGACCCTCCACATTTTCTTGCCCATCTCCTTCCTCCCATGATCCCAACGCGATGGATGTTGACGCCATCACGATCGCCAAGCTGAACCTCCAGGAACGTGCCAAGTGCATCCGTGAAGGCCAATGTTTCCGTTGTCGCAACACGGGACATAATGCCAACCAATGCAAGAATTCCTTCACTTGCTCACCTTGACCTCCAACCACTCGCCCCCAGAACATTCGCACTGCTGACACTACTTCGACCACCCCTGCTGCTATGACTTTGTCCTCCCCCACCACTACTACTACCACCCCCTCTGAACTCTCCTCCTTTGTCAACTCCCTCAAGACCCAGGGAAAGAACGAAGAGGAGATCCTCCAAGTCCTCCAAATGTATTACGAGGACTCAGCACCCACTAAAGAAGAAGTCACTGTCTTGAATATTAGTCAGGATTTTTGAATCGGGGAGTCGCACTGACGTCTTCTTCCCTTGATATTCACCATGTACTTGTAGCACCTCGAAATGAATGCACTCTTCGTTTTCCCATAAAACTACAAGTCGGCAACCAAACCATCGTCACCACTGCTCTCATCGATTCTGGTGCTACTGGAAATTTCATGGACCTAGAATTGCTCTCTCATATGAACTTTCCCATGCAATGACTTCCTCAGCCTGTCGAGGCATACAATGTCGACAGAACCCTGAACAAGAAAGGCACCATTCTTTGGAAAGCCAAACCCATAGTCCACATCGCCAAATGACCTGAACATCTTGAACTCATGGTCGTTTCTTTGAAGCGTAAACAGATTATTTTAGGCATGCCTTGGCTAAAATCTCACAACCCACAGATTGACTGGACATCCCACACCCTCTCTTTGTTACAGTTTTTCTCCTTTTCCCTCGTCTTTACCTTTTCTGCTTTCCTTGACGAGTACACCATTTCCTTGGCCTTTTACAGACAATATGGGATACAGCTTTACTTACCGTTAGTCCATTTCATTCTTTGTTTCTTCTTCTTTGATTACTTCCTTTGATTTCTTTCTTGTTTCACGAACACTTATCTCCTTGGCCGATTCTCTTACGTCGGCCTCGTAGTCCCTATCTCTTCCCTCGTGTTACTGCGGATGATGCATACAATTACTTCATTGTTCTCTTACCTTCCTCTATATTCCACGATGACGCGTCCTCGAGTACTTATACCTACATGTCGTATACTTGTATTCTCTATTCTCGTTCTACGCAATCATAGCGTACTCTTGATTCCTGCAGTCCGATCGACTCGGCCCTTCATCCTTCGTCTCACTCGTAACTCCCTGACATCCGTTTGACTCAGGCCATTGTCCTTCGTCCTTTGAGAACCTCAGACCTTTGTACTTGCTCTGACGCTGAGTCTCTTCATGAGTACCTCCAGAGAAGTAATTCCTTGAGTCTCCTCTTTGTGTACGCTTCGCATAACAAAAGAACGAGAATTATCTTTTGTCCCTCCTATTCAGGAGTAGGACACTCCCTCTTGCAACATTTTATCCCACTCGAATCGAGCCCTTTGCTCACACTACGGGCTTCCACCTGACAACGAACAGTCTGACATTGATGTTGACTTCACGATCCAGAACCCATTGAACCCCCTCGTGCCACTGTAAACCCGTACCAGGCCTTAGTCCCTGCTACCCCTCGATCACCAGGAACCCCCAGACAACCTCGCACCCCAGTACCCCCTCGCAACCCCAGTGAACCCATTCCCATGTCTCGCGCCCCCACTGAACTCAAAGCGGCCCTCCCCACTGACTTTTCGGGAGAACCCTCCGATGCTATGCGATGGATTAAAGCCATGTGTGCCTATTTTGCGATCAACAAAGATATTTACACCCTCAATTCTCAATGAATCATAACCACTCTCAACAAGATGAGTCAGGGACGAGGAGTCTCTTTCTCAGAAATGTGGTATGATAAAATGGCTGATATTCATGCCGATCCCCTCGATCTCACCTTTGATAAGTTCACTGAGAACTTCGAGTCCATGTTCTTCCCCTTCGACACCAAAGCCACCGCCCGTCATGAGCTGTCTAAACTCTCGCAGAAATCTTTCCGTCGCCCTGATGGAGTCCACGATGACGGATTCCAAAAGTATATCACCAATTTTCAGAACCTCGCCGCCCATGCAGGTATCACCGACGATATCACCCTCATCGACCAATTCTCTTTGGGGCTTGACCAACAACTCACCACCATGATTCTCTCTATGGTGACCATCCCCACCACCGTCAAGGAGTGGATTGAGAAGGCAAAAACATTCCATGCGCAGAAGATGCGCATCCTTGCTTTGAAAGGAGGCAGACCCTCCTTGTTTTCTCGACCAACCTCCTCCTCCCATGACCCCAATGCAATGGACGTTGATGCCATCATGATCGCCAAGCTAAATCCCCAGGAACGCGCCAAATGCATCCAAGAAGGCCAGTGCTTCCATTGCCATAACATGGAACACAATGCCAACCAATGCAAAAACCCTTTCACTCGCCCATCTCGCCCCCCAATCACTCGCCCCCAGAACATTCGCGCTGCTGACACCGCTTCCGCCACCCCCGCTGCTACGACTCTGTCCTCCTCTGCCACCACTACTACCACCCCTTCTGAACTCTCCTCCTTCGTCGACTTTCTCAAGACACAGGGAAAGAACAAAGGAGAGATCCTTCAAGTTCTTCAGATGTGCTACGAGGACACCGCACCCACTAAGGAAGAAGTGTCTGTTTTAAACATTAATCAGGATTTTTAAATTGGAGAGTCACACCGACATCTTCTTCCTTTGACATTCACCATGTACTTGTAGCACCATGAAATGAATGCACTCTTCGTTTTCCTATAAAGCTACAAGTCGGTAACCAAACCGTCGTCACCACCGCCCTCATCAACTCCGGTGCCACTGGAAACTTCATCGACCTTGGACTCCTTTCTCACATGAACTTCCCTATGATACGTCTCCCTAACCCTATTGAAGCATACAACATTGACGGTACGCTCAATAAAAAAGGTACCATTTTGTGGAAAGCCAGACCCCTTGTCCACATCGCTAAATGACCCGAACATCTTGAACTAATGGTTGTTTCCCTCAAACGAAAACAAATCATTCTCGGCATGCCTTGGCTGAAATCTCGGAATCCTCAGATTGATTGGGCTTCCCACACCCTCTCCTTCCCTCGTATTCCCTTCAGTGCTCCTCCTGTAGAAGAACCTCCCCGATGTTATCTCCTTCGTCTCCTCGACCTTGATGTGGATCAAGAAATCTCCTCCTTATTTGCTGAACGATATCCTGATGGGGTTGATGTGTCTCCTAGTGAATACCACCCCCAAAGCGAAACGATCAACAAGATTACCTTGTCCACCAAACTTGCCCGAGAAAGTGAACCACTGGAAACCTTACTTCCTCCTTGGTGCAAGGACTTTGAAGACGTCTTTTCTGAAAAGACTTATAATCAACTTCCCCCTTATCGCTCATTTGATCACACCATAGAACTTAAACCTTCCTTCATCCTGAAAATCACCAAGGTTTACCCCCTGAATCCAAAAGAACAAGACATGTGCTGAGCTTTTATTGACAAACACCTTAAGACCGGATGAATCATCCCGTCTAAATCTCCACAAGCCACACCCTTCTTCTTTGTTCCTAAGAAAGACAGTTCCCTTCGCCCTTGTCAGGACTATCGATACCTGAATTCCCACACAGTCTGCAATGCATACCCACTTCCCCTTATACCTTCTCTTATTGACCGGATGAAGAACTCCACCTGGTTCACTAAGTTCGACATCCGTTGGGGATACAACAATGTTCGAATCAAAGAAGCTGACCAATGGAAAGCCACATTTGTCACCCCCTTTGGACTCTTCGAACCCACCGTTATGTTCTTTGGATTTTGTAACGCCCCTCCCACCTTCCAGGCTTTCATGAATCATGTCTTCACCGACATGATTGCTGAGGGCTGGCTTGAAGTTTACATGGACGATCTTGGAATTCATACTGATGGTGACCTAGCTCTCCACCATGAATGCACTCGATGTGTTCTCCTTCGTCTTCGTGAGCACAACCTTTCCCTCAAAATATCGAAGTGTACCTTCAATACTCCTCGTATTGAATTCCTCGGTATGATTATTGGCCAGGGACAAGTCAGGATGGACCCCATCAAGACCACTGCTATCCATGACTGGCAGCCTCTGACCTCCGTTAAGGGGATTCGCTCCTTCTTGGGATTCGCTAATTTCTATCGGAAGTTTATTCCCAATTTCTCTAACACCATCGCCTCCCTCACCTTGCTCACCCAAAAGGACCAACATTGGCTTTGGACCCCTCTCCAACAACGCACCTTTGAGTCCCTCAAAGCCACCTTTTCCACCACTCCCGTCCTGGCCATCCCTGATGTCACTTGTCCTTTCTCCATCATGACTGATGCTTCCCTTCTTGCCGCCGGCGCAGTTCTTCTCCAAGCCAACACCAACAGAGATCTCCATCCCTGCGCTTACTTCTCTCGCACATTCACTCTTGCCGAATGAAATTATGACATTTATGACTGCGAGCTCCTCGCTGTCATCCTCACTCTCTCTGAATGGCATCATTACATCCTTGGTATTACTCATCCCATCACCATCATCACCGACCATAAGAACCTTTCTTATCTCAAGGACCCACAAAAACTCTCCCGTTATCAGGCTCGCTGGTCTCTTTTCCTCCAAGACTTTGATATTCTATGGAAGGTTCTTCCTGGCACTCAGATGGCCCCTGCCGATGCCCTTTCCCGACGTGACCCTATTGACACTTCCCAAGACAACATTGACTCTTCTATTGTTCCTAATCCCGTAGTTATCAATGCTCTGGACCTTACTTTGGCTTCTTACATTAAAAACTCTTCGTCTTCTGATCCCCTTGTCCTTCATGCTCTCGCTAACCTTGACGATGGTTCACCGTTATTCCCTCGATCTTCTCTTTTTGATTGGACCTTTGATAATGGTCATTTGTATTTCCGCGGTCGCATGTATGTTCCCCCGTCTTCTCGCTCTGCATTGCTCCATTCTATTCACTCTTTCCCACTTTCCGGTCATTTGGGACATTTTCGTACAAAGGCTCTTCTGGAGCGTGACTTTTGGTGGCCTGGTCTTTCTTCTTTCATTTTCCATTTTGTCACTGGTTGTTCCATTTGCCAACAGAACAAAGTCCTTACCCACCCGACCACTTCACCCCTTCTCCCTATCTCTTCCTCCTCGTCTCTTCCTTTCCGCCAACTCTCCATCGATCTTGTCACCGATCTTCCCCTTTCGGCTGGTTTTGATTCCTTGATGGTCGTGGTTGACCATGGCCTTACAAAGGGGGTAATTCTTGCTCCTTGTTCTAAAATGGTCAATGCCAAAGGGATCGCCCAACTCTTTTTTGACTTTGTCTTCAAACACTTTGGCCTTTATGACTCCATCATCTCTGACCGAGGCCCACAATTCGCCTCTGCATTCGTGTGAGAACTAGCTCGCCTCCTCAAATATGACGTCCACCTCTCCACCGCTTATCATCCCCAAACCGATGGACAAACCGAACGAGCCAATCAGGAGATTGAAATATATCTTCATATCTTTTGCGCTCACAATCCACATGATTGGGCTAAGTTCCTCACCTCCGCTGAGTTTATCCATAATTCCGTTGTCTTCTTCTAGATAAGATCAGTAGAAACGCTAAGAAAACGCTTACCAGACAACCAATCTTATCTCCACGGGTAGTAAACCTTTAGCGAGGTGAAGAGAGTACTCTTCCCTGGTCGAGTTGGTACTAGAAATAAGTATCAATCTCGTAGAAAGGGGTTGACTATCAGGCACGTGGTTTGTTCGTCAATCGTCAATGAGGTTGAGGATGATTGGGGGTTCAGCAAACTGTTGAGGGTCTGGATTTTAGCTGGGGTGGTGTACAAATTGTACACTGGATAGTTGGGGGAGTGGTCTAGACAACTTCTTGGGTTGCTAGAAGGGTACTCTGTAGTGACTAGGGTTACTTCCCTAAGATGCCAATTAGCTCCAGTCGATTAGGAATGCTTAATTGGGTAGGTAGCGTAAATACGCTTCACTTTCGCTTACTGATTCACACACGTCACTTAGTCACACAGAACAGCTTTTCCTAAACTGAATCTATTATGTACTAAGGAGTTGGCAATCAGCTTAAATGTGCTCGACTCGACCCTTTCCCAGGGTACTAATGAACTATTAGGTCTCCCTACTAGCTGGGGATCTATTCCCTTTAGTTGCCCACTCTGGGGTTTTCTCCCTAAAGGTGTCCTAACTGTCCCTATCCTAAGGGATACAGTATACTCCTAACTTGGGTCTAAGTAGTTCTATTTATAGCGTGGGAATTACTCTACACAGCCTCACTGTTTGTTTGTAGAGGGGTGCACTTGTGAGCACTCATTGGTTGAGATTTACTCAAGTAGGAACTTTTTTCCTAAAAGAGGGAACCTGCCAAATGGGGCTGAATCGCGCTCCTTATATAGTAGTTTACATGTGGCTGTGCTACCTTCGGTTCCGAGGTGGCTGTGCCAAGATATGACTCATACTGACTCATTCTGACTCACTTTGACTCAACCTGTCAGAAAATGACTTGCAATGAGCTAAAAATAGCCTTTGGCTTGGCAATGACTCATACTGACTCATGCCGACTCATTATGACTCATTATGACTCATGCTGTGCAGGTCACATGATCATTCTGCTAGTCTAGGGGCAGTGCTTTGGCTAGTCCTCATTTGACTCACTTTGACTCATATTGACTCATTATGACTCATGCTGTGCAAGGTCACATGATCTGAGTCAGGTGATTCGCAACTGAGGTCACATGCTCCAATTGCTTCTCTGACACTTGGCTAAGTACTCAAGGATAAAAGAGATATTAAGAAAATGGTTTGCTAAGTAGTTGTAGGTAGTAATAAAAGTATGTTGGAAGAAATCATTTTGTTTCTCCACAACCTGTGAATGAACAAATAAGGAAAAATAGGGATACATACTAGACACTATGGTCTATATGTCCCTCAATTAGCTAAGCATTTGGACCGTGGGAATATAGTAAAAACTCAAATCTCGGGTCAAATGTCTAGCATCACATATACAATAACTATGTATCTGCATTCAAACAGTTTGGTGCAGGTCACCGTTCCCCACAGTTCCACTAAAGCCTCTCCCTTCTCCCTGCTATACGGCTATGAACCTTGCACTTACCCCGCCCTCGGAAAGACATTCATCCCTGCTTTGGAAAATCGTTTATCGTCCCTGGAACACACCCGAAAAGAAGCTTTCGCTGCACATGAATCCGCTCGTCGGATCATGATATCCTGTTCCTTGTGTAAGTTTTCCCCCTGGAAAGTAGGTGATAAGGTGTGGCTTGAAGCCACTCATTTCCATCTTGGTTATCCTTCCCGCAAACTCGCCCCCAAACGTCATGGACTGTTCGAGATTTCTCAGGTCCTATCTCCCCTCACCTACCGCCTTCGTCTCCCTTCCACATGGAAAATTCACGACGTATTCCACGCCACTCTTTTATCTCCTTATTGCCAAACCGAAGCACATGGTCCTTCATTTCCCTGACCTCTGCCGGACCTCATTGATACCGAAGAAGAATACGAAGTCGATCACATTGTGTCTCATAAGGGATCACAAGGTCGCTGCTTGTACCTGACCACATGGAAAGGATACTCTTCAGCCGAAAATACGTGGGAACCCGAAAATAATCTCCGCCATGCTCCCACCATTCTCTCCTCTTATAAACGGACTCATCATTTATCCTAGTTCCCATTCTTTTCTCTCTCCTTTCTACCTGGGAAGTGGCGTCTCTTTGTGAAGTACCCCCCCGATCTATGTTCTTTGATGATTTCTTCTTTCTCAATAACCAATATGTCATTTGTTTCTTCTTTTGCTGCTCCTTCTTCATCTCCTTCTTCTTCCTTAACTTCTTCCCCGCTGCGTTTCAGGTGTGTCTCGCCTACCTTTCTATCCATCTCCGCCGCCTACTCTCTCTATGCCGCCATTCTCGCGAACCCCGCCCTCCTCCGCGCCGTCGAGGCCCTCCCTTTATATGAAGAAGACGTTGTCACTCAAGAACTCGTCCGTCTCTTTCATGAAGTATCTATCACCCAGCTCTATCACTTTCAGGCAGCCCCTAGCGACCTTCCCGCTGAATTTGGAGCCCCTCTTCGTCTTCACCTAGCGGAACTTCCCCGGTGAGTCTTATCCATTTTACATCTGTATGGTTTCCATCAATACGTTGAATGTCTCTCCCCTTCTATCATCTACCCCACCTTTCGTCACATCTATCTCTCCTTACCCATGACTGATTGAGACCGCTACCTCGAAAGAGCGCAGCTACCCACTGTCGCGGATTCTCCTCCTCCTACTCCCATACTACCTGTTCCCTCCCGCACCCCAGCTCTTATCACACAAATCCATTCCCCCACCTCTTCCTCTTCCTCCTCCCCGTCTTCCCCCACCATTGTTGAGGAGACCCCTGAACTGGTAACATGGTCCAACGCTGTGGAAGCAATTCACCGCCATCTCCCGGACGGCAGTCAAGTTCTGTCCTCACCTACTCACATCATACCCATCCATCCTCGTCGCCCTGCCTCTGTCCTCACTGAGTGCTTTCAGTGTCATCGTCTCGGCCACTATCAAGAGGATTGTCCCGATTACTCCTGCCCGTATTGCCACCAGTCAGTCCCTGGCCATCCTCAGTCCGCTTGCCTTCGCACGCAATGCGACTTTTGCCATTATTGGGGACATGGACGCCACTTTTGCCCTGAACAAATATGTGGCCATTGCAATCAACACGGACATCTGGCGGATGACTGTCCATTTGAGGCGCTATCTTACAAACAATCCACCATTTTCTATGGCCCTTCCTCTCTCCCTCCCGACGCGACTACCTGATGGACTCTTTATCGAACCTGGAGTTCGATTATATGAAGGGGGTAATGTTACAGTTTTTCTCCTTTTCCCTCGTCTTTACCTTTTCTGCTTTCCTCGACGAGTACACCATTTCCTTGGCCTTTCACAGACAATATGGGACACAGCTTTACTTACCATTAGTCCATTTCATTCTTCGTTTCTTCTTCTTTGATTACTTCCTTTGATTTCTTTCTTGTTCCACGAACACTTATCTCCTCGGCCGATTCTCTTATATCGGCCTCGTAGTCCCTATCTCTTCCCTCGTGTTACTGCGGATGATGCATACAATTACTTCATTGTTCTCATATCTTCCTCTATATTCCACGATGACGCGTCCTCGAGTACTTATACCTACGTGTCGTATACTTGTATTCTCTATTCTCGTTCTACGCAATCATAGCGTACTCTTGATTCCTGCAGTCCGATTGACTCAGCCCTTCATCCTTCGTCTCACTCATAACTCCCTAACGTCTGTTTGACTCAGGCCATTGTCCTTCGTCCTTTAAGAACCTCAGACCTTTGTACTTGCTCTGACACTGAGTCTCTTCGTGAGTACCTCCAGAGAAGTAATCCCTTGAGTCTCCTCTTTGTGTACGCTTCGCGTAACACTCTTTCCCTCGAAAACCCTTTCATTCCCCTCCTGTAGAAGAACCTCCATTATTCCCTCATTCCTTCCTGAATAATTGGATCTTTGACAATGGTCATCTTTATTTCAAAGGCCATATGTATGTTCCTCCTTCCTCTTGTTCCTCTTTGCTCCACTCTCTTCATTCCTCCCCTCTTACTGGTCATTTGGGTTGCTTTCATACTAAAGCTATGTATCCTTGAATGTGACTTTTGGTGACCCAGTCTTGTTTCTTTCGTTCCCCATTTTATTTCTGGTTGTTCCATCTGTTAATAGAACAAGGTCCTCACTCATCCCACCACACCTCCTCTTCTTCCCATCCCTTCCTCGTCCTCCCTCCCATTCTGTCAACTGTCTGTTGATCTTGTCACTGACCTCCCACTTTTCCATGGATATGATTCCTTAATAGTCATGGTTGACCACGGCCTTATGAAAGGGGTAATCCTTACCCCTTGTTCCAAAACCATTGATGCCAAGGGAATCGCCCAACTATTTTTTGACTTTGTATTCAAACGTTTCAGCCTTCATGACTCCATCATCTCTGATTGTGGACTCCAATTTGCCTCCACCTTTACCAGAGAACTCGCTTGACTTCTAAAATATGATGTTCACCTCTCCACTGCATATCATCCTCAAACTGATGGCCAAACGGAATAGACCAACCAAGAAATCGAGATCTATCTCTGTATCTTCTATTCCAATAATCCACATGAATGATCAATCTTTCTTACTTCCACTGAATTTGTCCACAACTCTATTTCACATAGCTCCATCAAAATCTTCCCTTTCTTCCTCCTCTATGGCTTTGAACCTCGTGCTTACCCTCCTTTGGGCAAGACTTTTCTTTCCACTTTAGAAAATCACTTATCCCTTTTGGATAGGACTAGAAAAGAAGCTCTTGCTGCACATGAGTCTGCCCAAAGAATCATGACTCAACGGTCATCAAGGAAGTTTTTCCCATGGAAAGTAGGTGATAAGGTGTGGCTAGAAGCTACCAATCTCTGTCTCAGATACCCCTCCTGCAAACTCACCCCTAAATGTCATGGATCTTTCAAAATCTCTCAGGTCCTATCTTCACTTACCTACCAACTCCGACTCCCTTCCACATGGAAAATCCATGATGTATTCCACCCCTCCCTCTTATCTTCTTATCACCAAACCAAAGCACATGGTCAATCCTTTTCCCAACCTCCACCTGACCTTATTAACTCTGAAGAAAAGTATGAAGTCAACCATATCGTCTCTCACAAAGGAACACGAGGTTGCTATCAGTATCTAACTGCATGGAAAGGATATTCTTTGGCTGAAAATATGTGGGAACCTGAGAGTAATCTCCATCATGCCCCTGAAATTCTTTCCTCTTATAAATGGACTCATCTCCTCTCTTGATTTCTCACCTCTCATTCTACCTGGGAAGTGGTGTCTCTTTGTGAAGTACCTCCCCAATTCATGCTCTATTTTGATTTTATCTTTCTTAACAACCAAAATGTCATCTCCTTCTTCCTCTGCTGTTCCCTCTGAGTTAATTTCTTTTTCCTCATATACTTCCCCACTGCATTCCAGGCCTGTCTTGCCTATCTTATTATCCATTTCTGCCATCCATTCACTCTACACCGCCATCCTCACAAACTCTACTCTCCTCCACACTGTCAAAGCCCTCCTTCTATATGAAGAGAACACCATCACACAAGAATTGGTTCATCTGTTCCATGAGATCTCCACGACCCAATGATATCACTTCCAATCAGCCCCAAGCAATTTACCTGCTGAGTTCAGTTTACCTCTACAACTTTACCTGGACTCCCTTTCACAACACATATTATTTATTTTACATTTACATGGCTTTGTCAAACGACTTCCACCTGCCATCTTATATCCCACTTTCCATCATATTTATCTTTCCCTGTCCATGCAGGATCGCAACCATTACCTCGAACATGCTGTCTTCCTTCTAGACAAGACGACAAAGAACCAACCAAAAAAACGGTGGTCTCCAGACAACATGTCTTGTCTCCATGGGCTAGAACACTTTGCTCAAGGAAAGTACAAGAAGTCTACCCTTGGCAGAGTTAGAGGTAATGGAAATAGTTCCAGGTAAAAGAGGAGATATAGTATATCAGGAGCCATGGTTTGTTTGCCAATCCTCCACGTAAGTTTACAGATTGGTTGTTAAAGATGGTTTCAGTCTAATAGGGTCAAGTTAATGACAATAGGTTGGCTAGCAACCATGAAAGCTTGTACTTGGATAGTATGAGAGGTGGGCAATTTAGAAACTTGGCCTATGTCTTGCCTAACGCTAATGATTTGTATATAGGAAACTTGCAAAACCCCTTAGGGTAGTAACCTAGCAAGGGTTTGCTTAGGGATGCTAATCAAATGGATAACAGCTTGCCCTAGGAATATGACGTCTAGATGGCAAGAAGTTTAGATGTCAAGATGGTGGAGTAATCCAGCAATATGCTGGGATGTCAAGATGTCAAGATGCTTAGTTCTTGATTGGTAGTTAACTTGACGGTACATTTAGTAGACTCAGAAAGGTTATGTAATTCAATCTTATTGTCTTATCTAAGGAGCAGGCAAGTTTGGCTTAGAAAGGTGAAGTGTAGCCCTTATTTGGTACTACAGGATGCTTAGGTTGCTTACTAATAGGGACCAGATGCCTTTTGTTGCCCAAAAAGGAGTTTTTTTCAAAAGGATAGTTTTAGGTACTTGTCCTTTATTTAGGTACAAGTCCTAATAGCCTAATAGTAGTTCTAAACTCCTATTTACTTCGCTCTGGGGTACCCTGCCTTATTAGATCTTATTAGGTTTCCCAGGGGATCTCTTATCAGATGAGATTATCTGAGGTAGAAGATGAGATTCCCTCTGGAGGTCAAAATGCTCCTCTTTATATACATAAATACAGGAGGCTATGCTAGCCAATCAGAGGGCTTGGTGGCTTATAAATTAAGGCACAATCGCTTACTAATGCCAGGCACAAGCTGTCAAACCCAGGCACACTAAGGGAAAGCACTTTGAGCAAAGGAGTCCAAATCTGGAATGCTCTGCCAAAGAGGCTGGCTATGCTGTGCAGGGCTATACAGACTAATGGGGACAAGGTCACATGATCACTTCGTCTCACTAGCACTTAGCTAAGTAATCAGATAAATAAAGAGAAATCAAAGAAATAGTTTGCTATGTACAAATGTGCAAGTGTAAGGGTTTAACTAGAGAGATTAATCAATATCTCAATAACCAGTAGGTGGAAAAATCTGGAAAAATAGGGGTATGTAGCTCATGATAGAAGCTATCCTTCCCTATGGTATCAAAGGGTGTGGTCCACAGGGGGCTGTGGAAATTCCACTTCTCGGGTAATTGCTTTGCTATGTGCATGCATGAAACAAGTTTCGTGCAGGTCAACACCCAACTATCCATAGTCCCCAACTCTTCTCCTCCTCTTCCAATACCAACCCTAGATGACCAGCTATCCTCACCTCCACCCTCTTCTCACTCCTCCACCATCATAAATGTTGAGGATGTTCTCAAAAACGAGGAAGATTGCTGCCATATTGAAACCAAGGCTCTTCACAAGTACCTACCAGATGATAGCTGCATCCTCTCCACCACTTCTCACACCAACTGCCTTTCCCGATGACCTGCCTCTTCCCTTACCGAGTGCTTTCAGTGTCATCATCTGGGTCATTATCGAGAAAACTGTTCCAACTATACTTGTCTCTCCTACCTCCAATCTGCTCCAGGTCATCCTGTGACCGCTTGCCTTCATATCCAATGCGACTTTTGTCATTGCTGGAGACATGGTCCCTGTTTCTGCCCTGAGCAAATCTGCGGACATTGTAATCAACATGGACATATTATAGATGACTGTCCATTCGAGACACTTTCTCCTAACCAGGCTGCGCTCATCTTCAGCTCCTCTAATATTCCTTCTGCTGACTCTTCCTAGGGGAATTTTAATCAAACCAGGAGTTCAATTGTATGATAGGGGTAATATTACAGTTTTCTTACTCATTAATCGTGTCTATCTTTTTTGCTTTTGTAAACGTGTTCATGCCTTCCTTGGCATGTATCAGACTATATGGGTTTTTGATTTATTTCTTGTTAGTTCGATAAACCCTACATTTGTTATTCTTTGACTTGTTCTTTCTTGTTCTTTTCCTTTCTTCAGACAGCTATTTCCTCAGCTGATTTTTTTACATCAGCCTCATAGTTCCTTTCCTTATCCAATAGTAAGTGACATGTCCTTCTTACCTAAGTGTTCTTTGACTTTCCATCTTGTTCAATGATGACACATCGTGTAGTATTTAAACTCTCACTACCTGTACTATAGTCCTTACACTCGTTCTGCACAATCTAGTGTCTTCTTGTGTCCTTAGGCTAATTCCCTTCGTCCATTGTCCCTTGTCCACAGTGAACCCTTGGAAGTCCGATTGACTTCGACCTTTTACCTTTGCCTTTGTAACCATTGTACATTATCCTGAATATCTTCTCAGTCATAGCGTCTCTTTGTGAGTACCTCCTGAGAAGTATTCTATCCTGTGAGTTCCTTCTTGTATATGCTATGCATAACAGCAGAAGGATCCTCTGTGATTGACACTAATAAGCATTGCCTACCAATGATGATTAGAACACAAGCAGCATTATAGACAACTAAATAATACCAACAGCTTGGCAAAAATGCTGACACAGTGCCCACAAGTCACAAGATATAATTGGCCAAAGGCACCTGAGGGTAGGATATCAAAGATGAAATGATTGTACATGTGCTGCACATGATCATCCATGCTGAGGTCGCCAAGAATGAACAAATGGTGAGGACCAGTCAGATTGACAGGGAACAGGACTGCAGGGATCTGCATAGCAATGGAAATGGTGGTGGGGAAATGATCCTAGAATACACATGACAGAATGCATATCATGATTGGTCCTTTGGGAAAGACCATTGTCTGATTGCCGGTAGCCAATCACCAGACAAATAACGATCATATTGAAATTGACAAAATACATGCCAGACCATGAATGTCAATAGGTTGTAGGTTCAAAGATATCAGAAATCTAGGACATATCATAGGCCATCCACTGTACACCCTTTCATAGCTGTATATGTATAAGTGAGTATGATAAGTACCAAATAAAGCTCACAGTGGTAGCAAGCCTGCAGGTGAAATCACACTTTCAATGAGGTAATACATTGATTGTCCTTATATTTAACTTGAAGCATGGGCCGCTGTTCAAAATACAGCATACTTGCAGAGAAACAAGTTGCATGCCGAGCGCAACACAAGACATACATTACATCACCAAGGTAAGTGAAGGCTCTCCATGGCACACTTGGTTACAGTCAAACTAAATAGCAGCGGAGGTCGCCAGCAGTGTAACATACAGAATTGAACTACCTATCTGAAGCACAGCACACTGACAGAGACTTAACCAAATACTGGATCTGCAATTCATAATCATTTCCTTTCCACCATTCTACCTCCATTGCTCTCTGAGCTGGTAGCCAAGCTACAGCCCACTTCATGTTTTTTCTGGAAGCCCTTCACAGTGCTGACACTCTTGATGAATCTGAAGTCTTGCACTGGGATAATGTTCCTCCCTACTCCCTGCCCAAACCGTCTGACACTCTGGAAGAAAATAGATTCACAAAAAATTTGATAGATATCATGGCTGGCAGGTGGATGTGGATTGAAAATGAAGCAAAAAGAGATCATGCACAATATTACTAAGCAGGCAAGAGGGAGGAACTCATCGTAGATGTTTGTGTGATGGTGGTGGAGGCATTCAGATAGTGGGTTCAACTCAAAGATGTAATCGGATCATGCAAGTTGCACAGACATGCGGAGATGGCACAGGGTCTGTTTCAATGGCAAGCAAAACTTGTGTGCTCTTATCTCAATGAAGTTCAAGTGTTGGAAAGGGAGAAGAATCCTTATTAGGGACTATCTAGTTGACAGGAATTGCTAGTATGTATGAATGCAGGTAGTGTCAGAAAGTGGGAATGTCAGGTTCTCTTAGCCCTGTCACATCAAGTCCCCACAGTATCACTGTCATGCTTGCCAACACCCAGATCCCACAATTATACCCATTTGTTTGCAAAGCATCGATCTACAGGAAGGAGCTTTTCAGAAACCAGGAATGCCAATGAGGCAAACACTTACCACAATGGGATGTGCAATCCAAGAAGGCCCAAAGTCGACATTGACATCAGAATGGATTCTTTTCACAATGTTCAAGAGTCAAGTGATAAGCTTCATAATGTTCTGTGGAGGTGGTTAGCGGCAGAATTCGAAAGATGTATAATGTATGCCATACATTGACATCTGCAAGCCAAGGTTTCCATTCAGCAAAGCTATCAAAGAGGCATAGTTCACAATGGGTGATGTAAGCCAGGCACAAGAGCCAGTGTCCAGGGGATGGTTGGTGGATAGGAATAATCCAGATATTTTTGGTCCAGAACTTCATGTGCTGTGTCATCCTTCATAAGTGATTATCATTGTCATAGTGAGCATGTGGCAGATCGAAAGTTGAGAATACTACATACTGGTGCTCTTTAGGAATACCAAGCATAGCGAAGAGAAGGAGGATACAACCATTGATACAGATGTTGTTGATACATGAGGGTGGAGACACAAGTATTGCGATGTCTTGAGGATCGAACATAACATGACATAGTCCATGTCTTGAGGTGTGTGCTCTTGTCACTACTTGGTCAGCAATCTTGCTTGGCAAGGGAATGGGAGTTGTATCAACAGCTAGATCCTATGTGCTGATCAGCTGTCGTACGGTCTAAATATGTATTGAAATATTTAAATTCCGTTAGCTAAATCTTAACCTGTCTGGGTCGCTCTTCATGATTACTAATTCATCTAGACCCATGACATCATTGTTCTAGACCAGTGACATCATCCTTATCTCTTATCTTTATAATGACATCATATTATATCATTATGGTGAAACATCGCACCATTCTCTTGGCATATTGCGCCATACCTTGCGCACTATCTGCCATTGGCTGCCTATTACTGCATACTGCTGCACATTACACAGCTCTTCATCTTTTATGGATATTTCCACAATATGTACAAACATAGTTGTACTGTATATAAACCCAGCTCCTTCAGAGCCCACAATAAAAGTTCTTTACTTTGTATCATGACGTGAATAACTTCTAAAAGCAACTAGCTTGCAAGTCGTCTACAGCAAGTGAGTACTCTCCCTCACTGGGATCACCCTTGTGCTATTGTCTCTGCACCCAAAGGAACCTAGCAATTCCTTTAGGTTATGAGCCCCACTTAGGCATAAACAGTCGTCTTTTTGATGTCGTTACCCCGCCTCGCAATGTATGATGCTCTTGCTCTTGGTCTGTTCTACATCATTCTTATGATGATGAGCATGTTGTTTGGGTTCATGGGTCAGGTCCAATGGATCTGGGGCAACCCTGGCCTGCTACTATTAGCAGAGCTTTATTTACTTTTTACCCGTGTCATGCTTACATGGACAAATGCTAACCACATGAGTAGAAGATCTACAATTCCTACTTAGGTTAGTCAAGCCCCAGTTCCTACTCCTACCCACCATTGCACTTGGAAGTATCACTCTGATTTCGATAAGGACTCCTGTCCTATATTGTACGGAGATCATTGCATTCATCTGAATTGCACAAATTGTCGTCGTCCAGCCAAATTTCCAATTCCGCCCAGTACATTTTATCGTCCATCATATCCTCCTCCTTGTTGTGCTCCTCCTCCAAACTCTCTTCCATACATTGACTCTCCAGCTTCTCACACACACTCCCAATTTTCGCATTCTCTGTGGACTGATCTTCCATCAATTCCTCCTCCTACACGTCCTATCCCTGTGCCACTTCATCGCACTCATGCCTACCATGACCTCACGATCTTCTTCCATCCACCAACGCCTCGTACAACTGTGCCCAATACACCCAGTCCAGTTCCCTCTGAGGAACAAGTCCTCCCCTTTGACCTTGCCTGGTCTAATCTATCCACCAACATCGAACCCTGGTTCGATCGATCGGTCAATTCAAATCTTCCATGGTCTTACTTTGGTATCACCTCTCAACCTTGTGGAGTCACCATTAACTGACATCAATGAAGAGTTCTTGGCCTCTCCAGTCATGATCAATGGAGATATCGAGCCCTTCAACAACTCAATTTCCTCCCAGAGGGAGAAGAAGATGTCAGTCGACCCCAATGATTTAGTCTTTGATCTAATCATGGAACCAGGCGAGATAATAGATATCAATCCCACGATGAATCCCCTACAGATAGATCTGACTCTGAACAATCAGCTGGTAATGTTTCTGAACACTATTCCACCACCAACGAGGATCCAGAGCCATTGAACCGTCTCTTATAGAGACACCAACACCAACAATCTGATAACTTACCAAAATGTTCCCGATCTGTTGATCAGACCAGAAGTACCCCTCATTTGTGTTGATGCTCGGAATCTCTTAGATGTCACGTCTCATCTTGCTCAGGTCGTCTCTATCCCCACTCTTTATCGGGGAGATCTGTTACCGCAGGTTATTGTCGAAGAAGGCCCTGTCCGGTACATTCCAGAACAGGATATTATTTTTAAGGAAGGACTCATGTACTGGAACGAGCCCATTGCGTCTTTCTATGAAGGGCTTGAATACGTGTTTCCAGTGGAGAAATACCACTCTACTCCTGCTCACCCCATTCACAATCAAGGCTTCGAGATTGTTCAATGCGATTGTCATGCTTTCTCAAAGTATTTCATTGAATTCTACGAATCATTGAAACCTAATGAAGTCTTGGACTGAAACATTCAACAGGAGCTCTTTGAGCATCCTGAGTGCTATATCAACTCTGAGGGAGATGTTATCTGGAAGGATGGTCGGCACCAGTATGTGCACCACAAATTCAATTGTCCCCTCTCCTTTGTTGGCCAACCCCATAAATCCAATGTTTCCATGTAGCGCATCTGGAACGAGTTGATAGACGCTAAGTGGCGATGAGTGTGAAAGAGGAAGAATCCATGGTATTCTGTCATGATTCAGCTGGGAACTGATTATATGTGCCTTCTCACAGAAATTGGCCACGATGTCCCTTATCCTTACCAGAGAGGACATTATATTGCTCGACAAGGCCATAGAGAAGAAGAAGAGCGACAGGCACCAAGAGTACTGCCTGTCCCAGATCAACGACCTGCTGCAGTTCCCAGTGGACGTTTGGCCATTGCCAGCCCAGTTAGAAGGTCAATACGCGAAATACGCAAAGCCCGGATACATTCAGAGTACCCCCACACATCTTGATTATTGGACTGGTTCACACCTTCACATAGCAGCTTATGGTGTAAAAAATTGTATTCCTCCTTATACTTCTCACAATTGTCTTCAAGTTGGTTTTAGGGCTAGAAATGGACAATTTTCTTCTATTCCTGACCCTCTTTTCTTTCCACATACCAATTACGAACTTTTTGAAAAACTTGTATGTTCTGATGAAAACATTCCAGAATGATTGCAAGAAAGGAGAGAACAATTACTGTTGATGCAGTGTCTTGCTCAGCATCTTAATACCATACCACAAGTAGAGGACGAAACCACAGAGGATGATGATGATGACGATGATGATGATGATGACACGCAAGAAGATGTCGACCTTGTCGCAGACCTTCTTATTCCTCCTGCTCTGGTTCCCATTCCTATGTTTCCTATCACACATGCTAATCAGAATTTCTTGCAGACTTTCGTTGCCAATATCTTTATCTTCTAAGCAGATATATCATGTCCTTTTCTATCAATTCCGCTATTCAGGCTTGCACTGCAGTCCTTGCAGGTACCTCAAACTATTCCATCTGGTCCTGCCAAGTCTGCAACCTTCTTACCATGGCGACATGGTGGAGTGTGGTTGACAGAACTTCCACCTTTGCTCAGCAAGCTGATGCTGATACACAAGCAGCTTGGATTTCTTCGGATCGTCAAGCACAAGCATTAATCAGCATCTTCATTCATGCAGATATGCAACATCTCATGAAGGAGGCTTATGTAGCTGTCGGGAATGTCGCTTGTCCCTCTCTTGCAAAGGACCTATGGGATGCACTCACAACCCCTTATTCTCCCACCAGCATTACTGGCCAATATGAAGCTTTCGTAAAAGCACTCAATACGTGCATCGTAGATCCTTCGGAACATCACCATCGTGATGCCGATGACATTCCAACTCAGATAAATAAGTTGATGAACACCTTCTACGAAATGTCCATGTCTGGACTACAGCTTCCTGGCAACCTCCGCACCATGATTATGCTTAATTCACTCCCTCATTCATACCAACCGCTGGTATCAACCATCGTGCAGACAGTTACTGCTGCCAACTTCACCACTGACACCATTATTCCTAAAATACTTCAGGAATTACAACTTCCCTCTACCGCTCGTCTGCAATGGAGATCCTTGGCTCACTGCCTTGAACCTGCTCCGAGCAATGCGAATCATACCAATATGATTCAACGTGCTTCCTCTTGTCCCATTTGTGACCACTGCAGAAAACCCCACCTGACAACAAACTGTTGGGAACTATATGGTCGTCCTAGACAGGGATCAAATTGCCCTTGTCAGACTCTACAAAGTCAACGAGGAAAGAAGTCTTATAAGCCGTCCACAAGGACTTCTGCTGCACAGGGTGCCCATGCTTCTTCCTCAAACAAGCGGACGAACCAGAAAGGGAAAGCACGTGCAAACGAGCTTGAAAGTTTTGCGAACATGGTTGATGGTGATATGACAGGTATGATGATGGACATTGACAAGTTTCAACAGGAAGTCGAATATGACCAATGGGATGCTGAGTCCTATACTGCAAATGCAGGGGACTTCGAAGAACTCATGGCACCTTCTGGTACCAGTCACACTTCCTCCTTGTCCTTTTGATCCGGCTCCTCTCTCCCAGCGCTTTAAGAGAGGAGCAAAATCAAAGCCACATGGAATTATTACTAATTTCCATGGAGATTTCCAGTGAAATGCCGATGATACTTGGAAAAGTGGCGTAGATCATTCCATCCTACTCCATGAAGAGCATAACAATAATGCTAGATCAGATGATAAGTATGATAATGTACCTGATGGCGAATACTACTATGATTCTGCTTATTCAGGGGCTTTTGCCCTAGGCGCGAAAGATCGCAATACCGAGAATTATTGGCTCATTGATTCGGGATGTTCCGATCATGTTTTGCCTTATCTCAATGACTTTTCTGATTTGCAGAAAGGGACACGTTTCTGTGGCACTGCTAATGATGGTGTCATGCAGATGTACAGTCTTGAAACTGTGATATTTAAACAGGAAAAGACAGGGACCATTCCCGTTGTTCTCAAGAACGTCTGGTATATCCCTGATGCTTGTAACTGTCTTCTATCAGTTACTACTCTCACAGATGCCAGATATTCCTGTGAAATCACAGATCAGACCATGATCTGGGACAATCAAGGAAGGGTGGCAATACAGGTGTCTGCTTTATTTCCACCTTCTCTGCTCCACTGGTTTCGGTCCTTTCTG
The DNA here is from genome assembly GCA_025782845.1 of Boletus coccyginus. Classification (NCBI taxonomy): domain Eukaryota; kingdom Fungi; phylum Basidiomycota; class Agaricomycetes; order Boletales; family Boletaceae; genus Boletus; species Boletus coccyginus. The sequence continues at coordinate 94,761 of JAHZSR010000086.1, forward strand.
ATCACTCCAACTGGATCGGTTAACTCCTTGCAAGATCTCAAGTCTTTTGACTTGTGGCATCACCGTCTTGAACATCCTTCCAAGAATACTCTCCGTCATGCTCATCAGCATTTGACGGGTGTTCCCGCCATTCAGCCATCCACTTCTATGCCTACTTGCAAAGGCTGTGCGCTTGGCAAAGCACATCAGCGGTGTAAAGATGATAAGGGGCCTGAAGGAGACTAGGAGGTGGGAACCACTAGTCCCGGGCCAGAAAAGGGGGGTAGGGGAGCGAGTATATTCGCCCCAAAAGGGACTCTGTAAAGCGGGTGAGTGAAAGATAGAAGTCTGGGGACTTACTCGACTAGTCCGACGCTAGTCCGGAGGATGTCCGAGGGAAATGCGGGAAGTCCAGGAGTCCGGAGGGAGGTAGAAGATGATGAGGAAACGTTGAGTTCATGGTGAGCGTTGACGGTAGGCGGTGACGGTGACAGTACGGTGATGACAAGAGGTTCGAGCAGTTCGTGAATCCAACCAAAAGTATTTTCTAACTCTAAGGTACATGGCTTTATAGTCCAGGCATACCCAGGACTCGCACTACGACTGATAGAGTAATATATGTCAAGGGAAAACGGAAATGAAACGAAAAGGCATGAAACGGATCAAAACTCTAAATAACAGAAGTTAAATCTAAGAAGGGAAGCCGTCGGGCCCGAAAGGCCCAATTGGTCTTCGGCGGTACGAAGAACATAAGTAGGAGATCAGAATAATAGGGAAAGTTGATAAGATAAGATTGGAAGGAACAGACCAGTGTAATGAACTCATATGTGAAAGTCCGTGTCGACCATGTTAGACCGAGGCGTCCGGACTAATAGTCCGTGATCCGGTCTTCGGCGGAAGCATCCGGTCTAGGTAGGAAAGTCTGGAAGGTAATATCAGAGCAACGGGGAGACGGTAGAATGTGTCTAAAAAGGGGGATACGACCACAGAGACGTACCAGTCTCTACATCCGCGGGGGACTTAGCTGCTGACTGTCCCCAGTCAGACCCAACCTGCTGACGTAAGTTGGTTGACAATGCAGAGTTGGAAACGTGTAGCAAGCTGGTTGGCGTATATAACTTGCCCGCACGGTCTTACTCCGCTCAACTTCTCTTCCCTTTCCACTCTTCCATGCCTCAGTTCCAGTCCAGACTCGACTCCGTCCGACTCAACGAGGCCGGCATGGCGCACCGACAAGCCGTTCGCCGCCGTTTCAGGGAGGCAACAGACCGACTGGAGGCGGTAGCCAAGACTATACCGGACGACAGGGAGAACCTCTAGGAGGAGCAAGACGAATGGGTGATGGAGTTCGGGCAGGCAATGGTAAGTAGAATGGTGGTTTCGTTAGTCCGGGGCTGCTAACCGACGTCGGTCAGGATCAGTGGGACACGGCACAACAGGAGGCGGTCGACCTCAGGCTCGATACTGTGCTCGAGGACGAGCTGGTCGCCTTTATCGTGGAGGCCGAGCGAACGCAAGCGGAGTGGATAGTGAGGAAGAACGCCCTCCCGCCCCCTCCGGCCATAGCCGAAATCCCTCCGCCGACACAGGGGTCGGTCGTGGACGCGGCGGAGGTCGAGTGGGTGGTAGTACTGGTGGCTGGAGCGAGGGCGGTGTCGTCGGATGTGCCGTCGGTGACGTCCTCGGCACTCAAGGTGAGTAGGGGCCAGTCCTGTAACGGAACCGGTCTAACGGTCAGACTAGCGGGGATGCACGGACGATGAGGAGGAGGAAGGTGAAGATGCGGCTGTGCTGAAGAAGAAGGCCGCGCCGGTGTCCACTTGGCAGCCGAAGCTGCTTGGTGCCGCAAACGCCTGCGAGGCATGCAAGAGGGCCGGGGTGGCAGCAGAGTGCGCGAGGGGGACCGGTAAGGCGTGCGTGCGCTGCAACCAGCTCAAGACCGGGTGCACTCTTGTGCTGCAACCGGCTCAAGACCGGGTGCACTCTTGCGCATGGCAGACACGGAGCGCGGAAACTCGCCGGGGAGTCGATGGTGGTGGAGGTGATGAAGGGTAAGTGGCTTTGTTTAGTACCAGGATCACCTACTGACTTTGTTTCAGGCAGCGGGACGGCGCGGACCTCGGCCAAGGTGGGGCCTAGCAAGAGAGCGGCCTCACCGATCGAGGTCGACGACGTGGAGGAAGCGGAGCCAACGCCGGTCAAGGGCAAGGGGAAGCAGCGCGCCGCGGCGAAAAAGCCGGCGGGCAAATCGGCCGTCCAGAAGGCGCGAGATGGGCTCGTGAGGCACCTCGGCATTCTTCACTCCCACCTCTACCAAGTCCAGGCTAACATCAAGGCCTTGGAGGTGGAGCATGGGGAGGTGATGGCGGAGCTGGACGAGATCGTCCAAGAGCTGACCGAACTGGACGTGTAGGTAGTCCGGTGGTCCGTGGTAGTCCGGTGTAGTTCGCTCCGCTCGCTCGTCTTGTACATAGTCCATGTAATGTGTCATACTGTCCGGTCTTCGATAAGCAAAAAGAAAAGGGAAAGAATAAGGAGACTAATGTGTAGAGAAAGAAACTTAGTAGGTAAAAGTAAAAGAGTGGGGAAACCGATGCGGGATGCCGCCCGACTTGTCTTCTTCGGTCTTCTATCGGCTTCTATGCCTACCGGTCTTCCTCGGCGGTGTTTGGTGGGAGCGGTCTATGGTAAGTAAGGTGCGCGGTGTCCTGGGGCGCGTTAGAAACGAAGGGTTATAGTCCGAGTATATGGTAGGACACGTGAGAAGGTGAGAGAGGGGCTTTTTTGTTTTATACTTTTTGTTTTTACGATGTTTTTCTGAGTGTTTTGTTTAAACGGACTACGTATAGCGGAATGTCTGTGGTAGAGAGTTTTTAGCATAGGAGACGGAGAAACGGAGGTCACCGGACTAATCCCGGGGTAGAAACTGGGCTATAGTATGAGAGGGGGAAACGCTAGTCCGAGTCGTAGGACTCCGGCTCTTCTTCGACAGGCTCGTCGACGTGTTCTTCTGCCATCCTGTCGAGGTCTGCGTCGGTGATTCCTGTCAGGTCAGTTGTGCGAATGGAGGAGGAAAGACGGGGGTAGTAAGGGATAAGACGGAACACAGCGTAACGCAGCCGGGAGACCGCCCCGTCCAACTCTGCCAGGAGGTACGGGCCTCCGGTAGTCCGGCGAAGGACCACCATCGGGCCGAGGTACCGGGGCTTCGTCTTCCGGTTCAGCTCCTTTTCGATGCGGGTATTTCGGACTAAGACAAGACTTTCCGCACGGAAGTCGAAGTCTTTGATTCGGTTCTTGAAAGCGGCCTCAAAGTGCTTTTTTTTTTTTTTTTTTTTTAAATCCATTTCTGTCCATTAGGGTACGCTACCCCATGTAGGACAATACGGTCTAGGTACATAAGGGGGCATCCTTGCCCCCGCCGCATCCCTTGTCCTGCAAATGCCCCGAGAAGCGGGCGTAAGGCCCCCTCCTGGTCCTGTCGTTCCCGCCGACAATTCAAAGTGCTTAATAGACTCGAAACAAGCCTTGAGGACACGCTCCCGAATGGATTCCAAGTCCTCCTGACGTTTTTGTAGCTGGCGAGCGCGCCAAGCCGTCAGTCCGGACGAGGAGAGGGGATTGGTATCTGGGGGTGGAACGAGGAATGTCGCCTCGGCGATGTCAAAGGGGAATAGGGGTTCTACGCCGTGCACCATGAAGTAAGGGGACAGACCGGTAGACTGTTATATGGTTACATGCTCGGCCCAAAAGACCGAGTGAGCAGCGGTATGCCAGCGAGACTCCCCCCCGGGGTTACTTTTGATGATGGCCTCCCGGACATCAAGGTGACGCCGTTCGACCACACCGTTCACCTGAGAGTTGTAGGGGGAGACTGAGGTGGTGTCGGAGCGGTCAGCGACGACAGGAATGAAGGTCCGGAATGGGAAGTAGCGAAGAGTGGTGAGAGAGAGGGGACCGGAGACCGAAGATGTTCCCGGTGAGAAGGCGCGGAGTGGTCAAGAAGATAGGAGAGGGACGGGGAAGATGACGATGGCGAGGACGAAGTACTTGTTGAGATCGGTGATAGAGGAGAAGAAAATTGGGAGGTGAGGTGCGATTCCCCGGACCATCGCCATGGGGTCGAGTGGATATACGCCCCCGGTATGAGGTCGCTTAGGTTGCGCCCGTCGGGTAAATTTTCCGGATCTGGGCTAGGAGAGGCGGTGCTGTCGGAGTAGGTGCCTGCCGAAGGTGGTGCGTCAGGCGATGGGGAAGTAAAGGGGGGGAATCGAAAGGTGCCAGGCCAGTCGGAATCACTGGTGGCTGAGGTGGCTGAAGGGTCGAGGTCACCGTCTGACAACGGACTAAAGGCAAACCCTGATACGTCAGGGAGATCGGCACGGTTGTGACGGGCGTCTCGAGGGGGGACCGGTTGGAGTAGAAGCGAGTCTTCTCCGTCGATCTGCAAATTTCTAAAGTGCTCGAGTAAATTTTCAAGCTCTTGGCATTGGACAGTCGGCCGTAGACTTCTTCTAGAACCCGTTTGTGAGTCCCTCGCAGTGGGCTCCAGTTGTAAAGATGATAAGGGGCCTGAAGGAGACTAGGAGGTGGGAACCACTAGTCCCGGGCCAGAAAAGGGGGGTAGGGGAGCGAGTATATTCGCCCCAAAAGGGACTCTGTAAAGTGGGTGAGTGAAAGATAGAAGTCCGGGGACTTACTCGACTAGTCCGACGCTAGTCCGGAGGATGTCCGAGGGAAATGCGGGAAGTCCGGGGGTCCAGAGGGAGGTAGAAGATGACGAGGAAACATTGAGTTCGTGGTGAGCATTGACGGTGGGCGGTGACGGTGACGGTACGGTGGTGACAAGAGGTTCGAGCAGTTCATGAATCCAACCAAAAGTATTTTCTAACTCTAAGGTACATGGCTTTATAGTCCGGGCATACCCGGGACTCGCACTACGACCGATAGAGTAATATATGTCAAGGGAAAACGGAAATGAAACGAAAAGGCACGAAACGGATCAAAACTCTAAATGACAGAAGTTAAATCTAAGAAGGGAAGCCATCGGGCCCGAAAGGCCCAATTGGTCTTCGGCGGTACGAAGAACATAAGTAGGAGATCAGAATAATAGGGAAAGTTGATAAGATAAGATTGGAAGGAACAGACCGGTGTAATGAACTCATATGTGAAAGTCCGTGTCGACCACATTAGACCGAGGCGTCCGGACTAATAGTCCGTGATCCGATCTTCAGTGGAAGCATCCGGTCTAGGTAGGAAAGTCCGGAAGGTAATATCAGAGCAACAGGGAGACGGTAGAATGTGTCTAAAAAAGGGGATACGACCACAGAGACATACCAGTCTCTACAGCGGAATTTTCCTGCTTTGTCTTCATGCTCATCTCGTGTGCTTGACCTCATCCACACTGATTTGTGCGAAATGCCGACCTTGTTGTGTTCTCGTAACAAATGGATCATCACTTTTCTTGATGATGCTTCCGGTTTTGGTAGCTTGCATTTTTTGCACTCCAAGTCCAATGCTGTACAGGCACTTCAGGATTTGATTGCTTGGGTGGAGAACCAAACTGGTTTTCATCTCCGCTCTGTATATTTGGACCATAGGGGGGAATATATTAATCATTCTCTTCGAACGTTCCTTTCATCCAAGGGTATAGAGCATCAAACCTCTGTACCTCGTACCCCTCAACAAAATGGTCATGCTGAATGCTTTAATTGCACAATCCTTGAAAAGTCTGAGGCTATATGCCAACATTCCTGTATGCCACCATCTTTTTGGCAAGATGCTGTCGAGACTGCTCTCCACATCTATAACAGACAGCCTATGCATTATCTTGATTGGTCCACTCCCATATCCAAATGGAATGGCAGTAAATCTGATGTTTCCTATTTTAAGGTGTTTGGATGTCGTGCCTATGTATTCGTTCCAAAAGAAGATTGAGCTAATAAGCTAGCTGCGAAAGTAGAGGAAGCGATCTTCATTGGATATGAGAAAGGAACAAAGGGATACTGCTTCTGGTCTCCTAAAAGAAGAACAGTAATTGTTTCTTCTACTGTCACATTCGATCAACTTGTATTCCCCTATTGTTCTGGAAAGTTAGAAGACAAACCTGCTGAGATTTCTATTCCAGACAACCTTTCTGACCAGGATCTAGACAAGAATAAAGACCCTAATTCAGCTGATTATATTCCGGTCACTCATCATTACCTTTTTCCACCTATGAATGGTCATGATCTCAATCAACAATTCCCTCCTCGAGGAAATCAACAGCCTCCTCGATCTCCTTCTCCTTCTCCTCCTGAACCAATACCTAATGAACCTTGTCGCAGTACTCGTGTCTGCAATCCACACATTCTTCCTGATAATGCATACGGAGCTAGACCTCCTTTGGAAATAGAACGAGATGTTCAAACATCTATTCCTACGAATGAGGAAGATCTCGGTTTATTGTATAGTGCACACTTCTTTGGCTCTTTAATGGCCTCCGCAGTATCCATGGCTGCAACACCATCGCACTACAAAGACGTTCTGAAACTTTCGAAAGAAAATCAGACCAAATGAAGGATTGCTATGGAAGAAGAAATTAAGTCGCTTAAAGAGCGCAAAGTATGGGAATTGGTTGACCTTCCACCTGGACGAAAACCTGTCAAAGGGAGATGGGTATATGTTGTCAAAAGTGATGGCCGTACCAAGGCTTGCTTCATAGCAAAAGGCTTTACACAAGTCTACGGAATAGATTTCGAAGAAACCTTTTCACCAGTTGCAAGATTCGAGACTGTTCGACTTCTTCTATCAATTGCAGCACTTGAAGATTGGAAAATTGAAGTGCTAGATGTCAAGACTGCTTTCCTATTTGGAGAACTTGACGAAGAAATTTATATGGAACAGCCCAAAGGTTTCGTACAATCCGGCATGGAGAAGAAAGTTTGTCACTTGCTTAGGGCAATCTATGGCTTGAAACAAGCCGTCCTACAATGGAACAAGGCGCTTCACAAGTCTCTTTTAGCTATGGGATTTGTTAGGACACATGGAGATCCTGGTGTCTATGTTTACTTCAACGGTCAGGATATTATTATTTTAGTCATTTATGTTGATGATGCTTTATTCCTTGGCTCCAACCACTCCTATCTTGTGAGGAAGAAGAAAGAATTCATGAGCAAATGGGGAAGCCGTGATCTTGGAGCTGCTACTGAATATCTTGGCATGTGTATAACGCGCAACCGTTCTAAACGGACTCTGAAACTTGACCAAGTTACTTATGCCGAAAAGGTCATTGGTTGCTTCAGACTCGACAATGCCAAAGTAGCTCATACCCCTCTTCCTTCTAGGTACAATTCTGCTCCACTCACCACAGAAACCTCCTCTCAACTCCGAAGTCATTATCAATCAGTGATCGGATTACTGCTGTATATTATACTGGGAACTCGCCCAGACATTGCCTTTGCTGTTATCAAGATGTCACAGTTCTCCGCAAATCCGTCAGATGAACACTTGCAGAACGCACTCTATATAGTGTGGTATCTGATTGGTACCAAGGATCTCTGCATCACCTATGATGGATCTTCTCGATCCGGCATTATGGCATATTCTGATACAGATTGGGCTGGAGATCGTGAAACTCGTCGATCTACCTCTGGCTATGCGATGTTCATAGGCAATGGAATAGTCTCTTGGCTTTCCAGATGATAACGGAAGATAACCTTATCTTCAACAGAAGCAGAATATGTAGGAATGACAGAAGCTGCAAAACAGCTTTCCTGGATTCGGATCCTTCTTTCTGAATTGAGGTTTAATCTCAAAACCATTCCTCTGCTCTGTGACAATCAAGGTGCCATGTTCCTTGCTGCTAATCCAGCACAAGAAGGTCATTCAAAACACATAGAAATTCCAGAACACTATATCCGAGAATGTGTTACAGATGGAAAAATCAAACTCTTCTATATTCCCACTGACAAACAAGTTGCAGATATCTTTACAAAAAATCTGACATGGCAACAGTTTGAGGAGAACCATAAGAAGCTTTCTCTTACCCCATATTCATCCCTTCCATCATGAATAGCGAGGTGGAGTATTGAAATATTTAGATTCCATTAGCTAAATCTTAACCTGTCTGGGTCGCTCTTCATGATTACTAATTCATCTAGATCCATGACATCATTGTTCTAGACCAGTGACATCATCCTTATCTCTTATCTTTATAATGACGTCATATTATATCATTATGGTGAAACATCGCACCATTCTCTTGGCATATTGCGCCATACCTTGCGCACTATCTGCCATTGGCTGCCTATTACTGCATACTGCTGCGCATTACACAGCCCTTCATCTTTTATGGATATTTCCACAATACATACAAACATAGTTGTACTGTATATAAACTCAGCTCCTTCAGAGCCCACAATAAAAGTTCTTTACTTCATATCATGACGTGAATAACTTCTAAAAGCAACTAGCTTGCAAGTCATCTACAGCAAGTGAGTACTCTCCCTCACTGGGATCACCCTTGTGCTGTTGTCTCTGCACCCAAAGGAACCTAGCAATTCTTTTAATATGACCTTAATTACTGTAGGCAAGTTCCAAACAATTTCTACAGATGGAATGTTAAGATCGTCATGAGTTGTATCATTGTCAAAGGGACTGGATATCTCCTCTGCAAGGTAATTGATGAGAATTATCTGTTCTGGATCGAGAATTGTAGTCAGTTCTCTGATGGAGTTGACCTTTGCTTGTTCTTCATCGGGTGAAGCTTCCAAGATAGTTGAGTTGACCCAATGTAGCAATATTTCAGGCACCCTACCTGACAGCTGAATTGCCAATATGGTGGTGTCCTTGATGTGAGTATTGAATCGGACCCTCAATGCCAATGGACCTGACCAATGTGGAGGCAATGTCAATAGCTACTCATGGTGATGCTAAAGGGTAAGGTAGAATACCTCATCTGGGAGAAAGAAGTCAGTCATGATCACATAGTTGTTAAGAAACATACTTCCTGGAGTATGCAGAGCAAGCTCCACTGTTGCTAGCTCATTTCCGAACCACCAGCATAGATTGTTGGCCTCCACACCAAGTCAGCACCATTCTTCCAAACACTAATCCTGTTTGAGCATTGCCCAGATTCCTGCATGGACACCCTTGTCATTCATTCAAAGTGGAATCTGTCCAATGAATGAACAGATGACATCTTCCATCAGTGACTGATCACTTCGAAGCTTGTTTAATTTAATAGGAAGAGGGGTGGGAAGTGGTATCAACCACAATGGATCATAGAGTTCTTCAAGCTATTGATAATATGTATTGAATTTGCAAATGGTGCTCATCAAAGTGGGTTGGCACTTGGCAATCGCCTTGTGTGTTTGTTGATGGAGCTTCATACCTGGAGAGAATTGAAGGTAGTAGATTTTATGATTCAAATGTCAACTTACCGAGTGCCTTCTGGGCCCCTCCAACTGCCTGGTCCAGTTTGTCCCACTTGAAGAAGCTACCTATCGCCTAGTTTACATATGTTGATTTTCAAATTGTGCACTAGGAGGAGAGTCTGAACAAAGTCAAGGTTGATGTCCTGAAGCTCAGGGAACTTGTTGTCGACATTGAGTGATGCATAAAGGATGTCTACCTTTGACATCAAATGATCATGCATGCACTGCAGACTCTGCAAGGCCACTAGCATATCATTGGAAATGTTGTGCTTCTCTATTGCAATCTTAACAGCCTGGATGGCTCTGTCAGCATTATCAATGTCAGCCTGGAGGGCCAAAACTAGTGTCAAGTTCCTTCTTGAGGTATGCAGGAGCATTTGATGTAGAATCTGCATCGGGTTTCAATTTAGTTTAATTTAATAACATATGGGCTCAAACAGAAAGTTGTGATTCCTTTTGAGAAGCCCACTGCTTTTGCAGCTCTTCAACTGAAATGCTGCATTGCTCAATTTCATCCAATGCTGCCTTCCCTTGGTCCTGTACACCACAACAAAGGCGGCATTTGATCCAATCTCTGAGGCCTGCCTGCATCTCATTGCTGACTACAGCAGCTTGATGATCTATTAAGCCAGATATGGCATTGTCACTGTAAAGTTACATTAATAATCATTTCAAAATGTCATATTTATATTGTCAGAAAATCTTACAGAAGAGGACTAGTTCAATCCTGATAAGCTTGATCATATGGGACCAAAGGTATTCGGTACCTTCACCATCAGATAGTCCTAATCCAACAGATAAGTGTGGATTGAAAGTGAGTTGACATGCCCATTTATGACCATAGGCATGCATGGCTGTGATGGTGAAATGAAGGTGACCTAACAATGTCATTGGCTAGTATGTCATACTATGAAAGAAATGAATTATCACAAGACATGGTGATTTAGGGGAGCACTCACCAGGAAGAGTGTCCTGTCTAGGACACATCCCATATCATATAATATCACCATGGTAGCACTAGGTGGCAGAAGCGAGAAGAGATGAGCAATAAGGGTGAGTATTTATTTCTGTTTCTCTCCCGGAGAGTCGATGTTGGCAAAGAATAAAGGAATGTCATGTCAACAAATGAAGGCCATGAGACCAGTGTCATCAAAGCTTTCCATAGATGTCTTTTGCTTCTTCCTGTTAGCAGCTTCATAGGAGGATTCACACAAATCAAGAGCTTCATCAGGAACAATTATCACAGTCATGACATTTAGTGGGCTTCTTGCATTGCCACTCGATATGCATATCCATCGTATCTATGTGAGTTTTTGGAAGAAAATAAGCTAGATCATAGAATGGCATGACAGTCGCCAGCAGACTGATGATGGCAATGATAGAAGTTGCCATCTGTGGACACATGAATGTCACCTCCATCAGCAAGAGGCCTGTCCAAATAAGATTCCACTGAAGCATGCTGGACAGTGCTGGATCAAAATTTGGGCACAGCTCCCGACAATTAAGGGCATTTCGGAGGAAAAGGCAGAGTAACTTGGGGTGGATGCTGTGGGGGTACCTTTGAATGGCATAGCAAATGATCACTGGGATGGTAGTCACAATAGATGTGAAAGGATGGGTAGGGTGTTTCAGAGTGCTTGGAACAACTTGTGAAAGCTTCGACTATCTTGATGCGATCTCGGCAAGCTTGGAGGGCTGCATCCACCTGCTGCTCCACATCAACTCAGAGGACATTGTGCCACTGCATGGCCGATCCAAGGCCATGCTGAAAAGGTTCCTGGATAACCTCATTCTATAGGGTGGTTAAATGACATGTATCATAAACATTACTGATAACTTACATCTTTATTCATCATGTGAAATCCTCAGCGAATATAGTGGATGTGCAATGCTGCAGCCAGTGTGTTGACAGTGTCACATGATTGCTCAAAAAGGGCATGGTAGAATGTCAAAAAGTCAATCAAAACAGCCATATGAGGCTGGGAGGGGGCAGTAGGGAAAAAACTGAAGTGAACTAGAACTTGAGAAAGCATGGAATACTCGCAGGTCATGACTTCGATGGAGGTAAAGTCTGGAGTTGATGAGATTTGGACTTCGCCAAGATTAGAGCCACTTACAATCAAACAGCAAGCATAGAATATTGACAGATCTGCATATATACCAAGACTAGTTATAAAGAGTAATGGATGATGGGACCAGTGAAAGGGGCTTGCCCAGAGTTTGAGAGATATAGTGAAGATACTGCTTGATAATAGTCAGAATAAGAGCTTTCCAGCTGTTGCATAATGCTCAGTGGTAGGATCTTGAAGAATAGAACACTTGTGTGCTAGATGTTGAGCTTCCGAGCCTTCATCCAGTGGCTGGGAGACATCAGCATCCATCTGGCATTCAGTGTCGCTCGGAATGAAGTCTTGGTCAGCCAGGTCAATGTAGTATTCATAGGCAAGCTCATTATCAAAGTGATCTTCAGATTGAAGTTGTTCAAGGTGAGCCACTAAATGGCAATGTTTGCCAGACTAGCCAGTGATCTCGACCAGTTTTTAAGTCTTGCACTTATCTCTAGGATATCAGGGACTTTTAAAGTGCTTTCCAAGTCCCCCAGTAGTTATCTGAGCACATCGTGTACCTGATCTCAGGGCCATGGATGAGTGAGATGACATATATGTGAAGAATAGAAACTTGAAAAAAAAAATGGAAAAAAAAAAAAAAGAGCTGTGATGAAAACTTACCTAAGTTGATACAAGACATGAAACGACATCAAAATCAAGGAGTACATATGATGGCCAAAAGAGACCTGGACATGCTGAGTGGGTGCACTGATTATTATATGTGAAAAATGAGAACTATGGGTGTGGCTCAAAGAAGGCCAAAGCAAGGCCAGGTAGATTTATGTGATGTGAGGGTTGGTGCAAACGAGGCCCCAATGAAGTCAAAATGGGGCAAGAACAAGGCTGGTTTTATTTTAGCCATGCGAGGCCCACAAGATTCAGAGTCTAAGAGATGTATTCCTACCTACAATGAAAATTGGTCTGTGAGACCTTCGGAGTTCAAAATAAGTGCTGCCTGAGGTACATCAGACATCCTCCCACTCAATTCCCCTGTCATCTCACCACTCTTCCAAGCATGGTTGTGTTACCCCCAGACCCAAGGGAGACACACAGATACTTGACATTGTTGCCATGAACATGGTCAACAGCACCATTCGTAACCTTTCAGACTCAATCTCTACCAGTTTCATTGACAAGCTCTCTGTAATCAAGACTGCCAATGAACAACTTTACAACATTCCCAGACTATCAAGCAATGAGATTATGGAGATTGGTGAATATTTTGCAGACAATAAATGTAAGGCATCATTTTTCCTTTCTCTTCAATTCAAAGACCATATCATATATGCTTATAAACTTCATATGAAGGTTATGGGCATGGCAGGGCCAAGTGGTAAGTGAGCTCAAGTAGGGCAGCACCAAGCAGTACCTCCTGGACTGCTGCTATGTTGTAACCATTCAAGCTGTTGTTTTTTTGGACACTTTATTTGTATCACACATTGCCATTTTGTACACCACTATAGCAATCAGTTTTTCCAAGTCTGTGATATATAACTGAGACATCAGCAGGATTGCAAGGATGTCCAGAAACTACAAAGATACTACAAGAATCTATCAGCCTTCTGAAATGTTGCTCTTGGACTCATTGCCATGACTGTGTTGCATTAAAATGTCCTGATAGTCATCCCACATCTCTTGAGCAATAGTGTCCCACTATTGCTTTGCTGTGCCATTTGTGTCATTCATCACATCAGCACCAGGTATGCCCGTACCCTTATGCAGTATGTTGTTGTCACTCTTACAACTATCTTGATCAGAAGTCACCTCATTCCTGTCAGTATTGTCAGTGTGAAAATGGATGAAGTTGTCAATGGCACATAGCACTGCAGGAATCTTGACCTGAGTATCCATTGAATATTCTGTCAGAAGCAGTAGAATACAAAAGCAGCATTTGAGGACTCTGAATATCTTTTTGATAACATTGCAGGCTGAAGCGTGACATAGATTGAAGAGTTCTTTCCTGTTCAATGGGCTGCAAATGGATATTAGAGACAATCAACATGATATGAAAAACATACCAGACACTTGCATGACCCCATTCAGCCAGGTGATATCACATACCTCAGGTATGGAATGAGGAGCTGGGGCCGAAGCGGATAGCCTACATCTGCAAGCAAATACTTATCAGGAGCAATATAGGAGATCACTTGAGATTGCATCATCATAGATGCGAGCATCAGTGGCTGATTCCTTCCCACCCCAAAAGGAATATAGGTGAAGTTGAGGTGGAAGTCACATACAAAGAGCCTGTTCTGTAATAAAAATCCCTTGTGATTTCAGAAACCAGAGTGTAGATGACTGGGGGGGGGTGATGGGCACACAGCTGCCATCAATGGCACCAATCGTATTGCAGAAGTATGGAAAAAACTTGAGATTGTGCTGAATCTTCAATGAAACTTCCCCAGATGGGAAGCTGATGTATTTCATATAGAACAGTGGGCTAGAAAAGATGTTGACCATTTTATTGAAATATCTACTACTGTCCTGCAGACTAGTATCAGTAAGACAATAGCACTATATTAACTGAGTACCCACTGTGTGATCGTGTCACTTGAATGTTGAAAGTGCTCACCAACATGCCAAACTATTACAGTTTTCTTACTCATCCATGGTATCTATCTTTTGTCCTTTTGCAAATACATCCATGCTTTCCTCAGCATATATAGGACTATTTGGGTTTTGGGTTTATTTCTTGTTAGTCCAATAAACCCTACTTTTGTTATTCTTTGATTTGTTCTTTTGTTTTCTCTTATATTCTTCAGACAGCAACTCTTTGGCCAATTCTTTCATATCAACCTTATAGTCCTTACTTCCATTTAGTATCTCGATGAATGTGTCCTTCTTATCTAAGAGTTCTGAACTATTCCTTGACCTTCTACGATGACGTGTTGCATAGTACTTAAACCATCACTGCCTGTACTACTATTCCTTACACTCATTCTATGTAATCTAGCAGTCTTCTTGTGTCCTTAGGCTGATCACCTTCGTCCATCGCCCCTCATCCACATCGAACCCTTGGAAGTCCAACTGACTTCAACCATTGATCCTTAGTCCCTCATCCCTCATAACTATTGAACCCTTGTCTTGAATACCTTCTCAGACATAGTGTCTCTTCATGAGTACCTCCTGAGAAGTATTCTATCCTATGAGTTTCTTCTTGTGTATGCTACACTACACATAACAAAAGAATGAGTATATCCTTTTGTCCCTCCTATCTAGGAGCAGGACATTCCCTACCATGTCAGTAAGATTTCTGACCGTATCCTTCGACAAGCCTATGGGCTCCCACCTGAGCACAACTCTGACATCAAGGTCAATATCCATGACCCAGAAACCACTGAATCCCCTCACGTCACTGTTAACCCATACCAGACCATCACCCTAGTACACCCTCACTCTCCAGGGACCCCTAGACAACCACAAACCCCAGCACCCCCTCACATCCCCACTTGCCCACCAACTCCTCATGTCTCACCCCACAGAACTGAAGGCTGCCCTTCCAGCTGACTTCTCGAATGAACCCACCAACTCCATTCAATGGATCAAGGCCATGCGTGCCTACTTCTCCATTAACCCTACCCTGTACACCACTGACAATGAATGAATCATGACCACGCTGAACAAGATGAGCCAAGGACATGGTATCTCATTCTCTGAAATGTGATATGATTTAATGGCCGACATTGCTGTTCCTGCCAGTGAAAAGACCTTTGCCAAATTCACTGAAAACTTTGAATCCACTTTTTATCCCTTCGACACTAAAGCCACCGCCCATCATGAACTCTTCAAGTTATCTCAGAAATTCTTCCAATGTCCTGATGGAATCACTGAGGATGGTTTCCAAAAATATATCACCAACTTCCAGAATCTCTCCACTTGTGCTGGAATCACTGACAATGTTACTCTCATCGATCAGTTCTCCCTCAGACTTGACCAACAACTCACTACCATGATCCTTTCCATGGCTGTCATTCCCAACTCCATCAGTGGTTGGATTAATCAAGCCAAGACATTCCACACACAGAAAATGCATATCCTTGCCCTACTGAGGAGGAAAGGCATACT
Organism: Boletus coccyginus; assembly: GCA_025782845.1. NCBI lineage: Eukaryota > Fungi > Basidiomycota > Agaricomycetes > Boletales > Boletaceae > Boletus > Boletus coccyginus. The sequence continues at coordinate 110,329 of JAHZSR010000086.1, forward strand.
CTTCTCCCTGATCTCCTTCCTCCAAAGATCTGAATGCTATGAATGTCGACACCCTCACTATCTTGAAACTCACCTCCCAGGAACATGCGAAATATATTCGAGAAGGATGATACTTCCACTGCTGAACTGTCGGACACAATGCCACCCAATGCACCAAAGTCAGAAACTCCACCACTCGTCCCCCTCCTCATCCTCTAATCATCCGCTCCACCAAAACTGCACCTTTCCCCACCTCTACCACAGAAATGCCCACCACCCTTGCTACTTTCATCAATTCCCTCAAAACATAGGGAAAAGACAAAAACGAAATTCTTCAAGTGCTCCAAATGTGTTATGAAGAACCAAAGACAGAGGAAGTTTCCATACTTCATATTGAACAGGATTTTTAAACCAGAAAGTCGCCTTGACATCTTCTTCCCATGAATTATGCCATGTACTTGTAGCTCCTCGAAATGAACATATTTTTCGTTTTCCTGTGAAACTACATATCAGAAACAAAATCGTCATCACCTCCACTCTCATTGACTCCAGTGCTACTGGAAACTTCATTGACTCCGGCGCTACTGGAAACTTTATTGACCTTGGAATCCTAACCCATGCCAACTTCCCTATGAACCGCCTACCTGAACCCATCATAGCTTACAACATCGATGGTACCACTAACAAGAAAGGGACTATCCTTTGGAAAACCAAACCAATCATCCACATTGCCAGTCAACCTGAGGAAATTGAACTTATGGTCGTATCCCTTGGTAGGAAGCAAATCATCCTCAGTATGTTGTGGCTAAAGTCACAAAACCCTAGAATCAATTGGAGATCCCACACCCTGTCTTTCCCTATGCCACCTGCACCTAAGAAAGTGATCTCTCTGCCCCATCTTCTTCAATGGCTTGATCTTGACGTCGATCAAGAAATATCCTCCCTGTTCCTAAAACGTTACCCTAATGGGGTCGATGCATCTCTTTGTGAGCACCCCCCCCATTCAGAATCCACTGGTGAAAGTATCAACAAGATCACATTGTCCACACAACTCACCCAGGAAAATAAACCAGCTGATATATCCCTCCCTGATTGGTGCACAGACTTTGCTGATGTATTTTCAGAAAAGACATACAAGCAATTACCCCCACATTGCTCCTTCGATCACACAATTGATCTCAAACCATCCTTTGTTCCAAAAATTGCCAAAGTATATCCTTTGAACCCTAAAGAGCAAGACGCTTGTAAAGCCTTTATCACCGAACACCTTGAAACCAGCTGTATTCTCCCCTCAAAATCTCCACAAGCTGCTCCATTCTTCTTTGTCCCAAAGAAAGACGGCTCCCTTTGCCCATGTTAGGATTATTGATACTTAAATTCCCACATGATTCGCAATACATACCCCCTCCCCTTAATCCCTGAACTTATTGACAACATGAAAGACTCCACCTGGTTCACCAAGTTTAACATTCGTTGGGGTTACAATAATATTCAGATCAAAGAAACCAATCAATGGAAAGCTGCTTTCATTACTCCATTTGGCCTCTTTGAACCCACCATCATGTTCTTTGGCTTCTGCAATGCCCCCTCTATCTTCCAAGCTATCTTGCAACCGGAGGATCCAATGGGGACATCATGATTCATAACCTTAGCAATTTCCTGCCGCACTTGCATGGTCCTTTCCTGGTAAGCACTTGTCCATTCGCAATGTTGGCTTGTCGGATAAGTTACACATTCTCTTCCCTCCCTTGACATCAGGCACCTACTCAAGGCTCGGAACTGGACACACCTAAAGGCAAGCCGCAGCAACAACAGGATGAGCAGCCTTCGACATTGGATGTCCATGACAAATGGCCGCCAGACTCGACTCCGGTACGACGTTAGCATTCTGTCACCGAAAGAGTCGCACTGATTTCAGCATTCCCGCACAAGGAACAACCCAGGATGCCGGGTCAACCAAAGTCAGAGACCTACCGCGGACACAGTGGTGATCCGCCCGAGGTAGGACTTTGATTATTTCCGTTTTCGATGCCGGTTTTCATGTCGGAGTGAGGTCAATTTGCCGTCTAGCACTCCCGCACAGTTGTTTGACTATAATGAGGTGTGTGACGATTTGACCAATTTGTTTCGTGCTGACATTGCTCGAGCCGCCGGGATCCTCTGCCGCGCTGCGCGAAGTTCATGTAACGCCGCCATACTCACTCCAGGCCACACCGCAGTTGACGGGTCCCCTATCTGTCGTCTTTCCTCCCGAAACATCTTCTGGCGAGAGCCTCTCGACCCACCTGATTCATCCAAAGGCATTTCGGTGCCCAAAAGGTGGCTTCTAGCGAGATTCAGGAAGACTAACAGGAACCGGGGCTCACAACCGCCCGATCAACCTGCCACAAGGTCTGGTCGATCCCTCAATCTTAGCCCTGACTCCCAGTCACGGTCGAGAGAGAACACCGCAAAAAAGGATCCCCGACGATGACTGCAGGACAACGCATGCGAATGAACGTTATCTTCACTGTAGACAGACAAATGGTGGTGGTGTATCTGACGGGCTATCTCGGCAAACGGCCGTGAAACTCGTCAATTGGGTTCGTTCCTTTAGTTTATTCATCGGCACCGTTGTTCTTCGTGCTCTACAGAACAAAGGAAGTGTTATGACGGCTGAAGGGAGCCATCGGAACAAGGAGGTCGCCAGTAATAGGCCCGGGTCTGCAGATACAAGGGAAGCGGGCCCCGTGAGTGTCTTCCATTGAATGCTGGCCGTCCATATCGTGGGCGCTCATCATGACGTCCAATTAGGTGCAACAAGTGCACGAGCCGTCTCGGCCGTCGGCCGTGCCGGGGGTTCACACACGTGTCACGGTGGGAATCGTGACTATTTCGACTTCTATCGTCAGACTCACAGATAGAATATATCAACAAGAAGCGGGCGATGCAACCGTCTCGTTCGCATGCGATTCGTGCCATGCCGCAGTATTTATGACTAGGCATTTCCAAAGTCCCGTCCATATCATGACCAAGGTGACCAACAAGATGCGTGAGGGGCGTATGGTTCTGTTGTGGGTTGCAGTATGGGATGATTATCGCGGAGATAGTGTATCGAACGGACAAAACACTACCGTGATATTGTTTCCATCGAAGAATGTTATTTGAGTACTGGTACTAGTACGTCCCTTCATCCGTCCTGTATATTCATATGGCCCCGTGACCCCCAGTTGTCAATGCATTTTTCACTCGGACCAACCAATAGACTACATCACTCGGGGAGAACACAATTAAGCAATTCTTTGTTAACGTGTGGGCGAGGCGTGAGCTGACATGGGAAGGGGTTGGGGTGTCTGAAATCATTTAGAGAAAGCACCAAAAACAGGCACTATCCGGACGTACTCGGTGGCACCACTTGTGAACGTCACTTTGAATGTGACATCATTTCCATCTGCACCCCTGGCGAGATTAAAATCCAGCGTGGCCAGCATCGTTGCAATAGCGCCCCAGACGGATGCATCCGCAGCGTAACGGCCTGAAAAAATAACAATGAGGCCTTGAGTAAGCCGTTGGTTTCTGCTAGGGATATAGTGACGCGCCTGGACATCTTCGCCTCCCAAATCCAAAGGCAAACTCGCCAGGGTCGTCGTCCGTCAACATCCCTTCCGCATCCAAGAACCTTTCAGGAAGGAATTTGTCCCCATCGGGATACCGAGCTCCGTCGCGTGAGATGGCCCTACAGGAATGGTGAGTGGCCCGGCGGAGATGCTCGCACGTGCGCGATGAGCGTACCAAGCGTTTACGACGATGATTGCCCCTAGTGGAACACTCATCACTACGTGTAAATAGCGTATGCGTATAGGACATACCTTTGGGTATGAAGTACCCCTTGTAGATATCATTTCGGGTAACCGCGTGCGGGCCACCTCGAGGATATTCAGAAATACTTTGGAAAGGACGTCCATATCACAACACGCACCTGAGGGAAAAACAGGCCTCCATCTGAATACCTCCCGCATGATTGCGTCGACATATGGCAGGGACGGTCTGTCGTCAAACTCAGGGAGTCTGTCCGTGCCGACAACAGCGTCAATTTCCACCTGTGCATGTTTCCACACATGTGGGTTCTCAACCATCGCAAGCGCGAATGTCATTAATGTCGCACTTGTCTGTGGAGCTTATGAGTAACATATCTGTATTCAAGTAATCCTGTACAGACGGTATCTGCAGCACCTGTGTATAGACAATTAACAAAATCCAACTTTTACTTAGTCGTGTCAGCGAGCTCTTACCGTGCAAAGTAGTCGCGGAAGCGTGCTTGAGAGCCGTCTCGTATTCAGAACGATACGAACCATCGGTCTTCTCCATCCGAGTGATATGGTCCGATACCATGGAAACGTTCGTGTGGTCTTTGGATTTCTACAGCAGCAGCACCTGGTCACGTTCTTTCGCTCTCCAATACACGCAAGGCTTACCGTGCGCTCCTGGACGTATTGGTACGGTGTCTCGACCAATTTGTCCCTCGATGCACACGCCTCGTTCACTTCACGTTTGATCCACGACCCGAGGAACCAGTCGGGCATGTGCAGTACTTTCTAAATATTTGAGCAGAATTATTTTCGTATTCAATGAAAGGCACTTACAGAAAGGGAACGTCTTGATGAGGAATAGCTTCCCGGGTGACAATCCCGGCACGGCAACTTGAAGGAAGTTCTCGACAATCGACACCATGGGGTCGTTCCGTGGACTTGGCTCATAGTCATACACCGCAGACAAGGCTACCGCAATGGAAAACCTGTGTGAATCCGAGACATCGAAACGCGGACCAACCACGAATCCAGATCAACGCTCTTACATCGAAAAATGTGATGGATACTCGTCAGAATTGTCGATCATGTTGACGACCAACTCTCGGGCTTTGCGAAGCTGCATTGGGCGAAAGCGGAGGGCAGCACCGGCACGGAATGTCTGTTGGAATATTCGCCGGCACAGCCTCCAATGTTCCCCGTACCGCGATACAGCAAAGTTAAAATCAAAATAGCTAGAAGGACATTAGTCACCGATGGCATCAATCTTGAGAAGATTCGTGAGACTCACGGAGCAGCAGCAGTTGCAATGAAAGGACGATCAGAATATATCTGTGATCGCTTCTCCAGCAGCTCGGTGGCGACACGAGTTGAACCCAGGACAATAAAATCAATACCCAAAAGTCGAATATACATTATATCACCTGGAAACACTCAGAGGCATGCACCCCCGTTCTGTCTACACTCACCATACTTTGCCCCCCATTCTGTAAACGTCAACCAAATTCGTTGAACGTCAACAGAGAGGGCGTTTCCTATCAGCGGGAGTGGGGTAGGGCCAGGGGGGAGAGGATATCCCTTCCGCTCGATGCGATTTTCAAGGATTCGTCGCACTATGTGCAGAGTCACGACCACCAGCGGTACTAGCGCCACAAGATGAGTTGCTGAAATGGACCACTCCATTCTTTGCCGGAAGGGTAATTCTGGAACAGCGAGCAGCTCATTTCAAATGTACCATCTTATGTAGATGGGGTCTTGCATGTTGCAAACGAAGCTCCGTTTCCCGGAAACCACTTCCCGTGCAACCCGTGCCATCCCGTGGTGGCACCCATAGGACCCAGCGGGGAAAAGAAGACCACCTCGGACTTCCAGCAAGTCAAAACACACATAGAATACATCCGAGAAGCAGAAAACCCACAGAAAACCCAATACGCTCAAGGAAAAACCGGTTAAAAAACCCAACCAATCCGAGTCGACGTGAGAAGATGTTGAGAACATCAAATGGCAGTCCAGGATAAGGGCAACGGAGGTCAGAGAGTGGGATGGAGCGCACGAGATAGGAGATAGGAACGGTGGTGGACGTCAAGGTCAAGCGGTCGGCCACGCGGATTGGACTGTGAAAAGTGGGACGGGTAAAAGGTCTCGAGCACTAGTACAAGTCGTCGGACTGGGCGCATTGATATTGAGCGTGACGTCGATGTTGGAGTTCGAGCCTCCGGTCTACACCGAACGCGACCGACGAGCACGTGGTTACACAACACAAATGCATGCACATGGAACCGGCCCCTACATGCCTTGGCATATTCGACCCATCCCTGACGACTGTTTCGCGGATGGTATGATGATGGGCTTGGGGTAATCTCCGGCCTGCGTCCATGCCTCCGTGCATCGCCTGAATCGGGGTGATTGAAACTGATCGCCGTCTCTCGGGTGAAGCTCATGTAAGTGTGACGCTGTATCATGGTGATTCTCTCGTGTGATGAGAGCAGTCACGTAGTAGGTGGACATTCACGCCGACTGGAGCTATATATTAGAAAGAAGCAGCACCTGCATCTTCGGATCAGGTATTCGAGTCAAAGCCCAAGTGTTGGACGCTCAGCACCCATGGCCCTTCGCTTGATGTACATTCCTGTGACAATTGCAGTACTTCTCGTTCTCCGCTACTTTTTATGGAGACGTGCAAAGCGCCTCCCTCCAGGGCCAAAAGGACGCCTCTTGGTAGGCAATCTTTTCGATCTCCCACAAGACAATGCGGAGACGGTTAATACCTATGTGAAATGGCGCGAGGACTACGGTGCGTATCTAGCTCTCTGCACCCGCTCTTTATTCTGAGCGGTTGTTAGGCAGTATCATGCACATGGGAGTCTTTGGGAAGCATGTGATCGTCCTAAACACCGCCCAAGCAACGCGCGATCTCATGGACAAACGTGCGGCCATTTACTCCAATCGACCACGAATGGCCATGCTCGTTGACATGTGAGCGTTGGTTTGCATACCAGATAGATGTAATGACAGCGCTTTTTCAGTATAGGGAATGACTGGGTTCTCACCATCATCTCAGGTGAACCGCACAGGGAACGACGTTCCTTGGCTCAGCGCTACTTCTTCGCGCAGACCAAGACTTGGCAACTCGCCCAATTGGAAAGCTCCCGGACCCTGCTGCGAAACCTGTTATCCAATCCCAGCGACTGGGCGGCGCTCGTTCGCCTGTAAGACTTCCTTGCGTTGTTTTTAAATTTGAATTTCATTTATTTAGGAGCATCGCATCTTCTGTACTACGGATATGTTATGGACATGAGATTACTCACCCGGATGATCCTCTTCTGAAGATTGTTCAGGACGCACTGGAAAGCCCCCGCAATAGCCCCTATTTAGTCGACGTGTTCCCATTGTGTGAGTCGTCCCCTCCTCCGAACAGGATTTTATCTGGACATTTGCAGTAAAATACTATCCAAGTTGGTTTCCAGGTGGTGGGTTCAAGAATGATGCAGCAGAGGCAAGGGTGATAAGTCAGCGACTCCGTTACGTGCCGTTTGATATGGTGCGGAATCAGATGGTATGCTCCTCACTCTCTGCAAATGCCATATGTCGTGTTTGACGTTCAAAGGCAGCGGGGACAGCTAGTCCATCATTTATATCTACACTGTTGAGTCAGCTTCCACCAGACGAAGATCCGGAACATTCACGCCAAGCGGGGCTGATTCGTGACGCGGCTGCGGCGATGTATGTCGCTTCCATGGATTCAGTAAGTTATGAGACTTCCAATACTATGCCTTTATACTTGACTCATCGATAAAGACCGTCTCTGCTATGTACACTTTCTTTGGTGCCATGGCTTTGCACCCTGAAATACAGCGCCGGGCCCAAATTGAGCTGGATTCGGTGCTAGGTCAGGACCGAGACCGCTTGCCAACCTTTGAGGATCGCTCGTCATTACCATTTATCGACTGTATCGTCCTTGAGGTGCTCCGATGGAATATAATTACTCCACTTGGTATTAGTCGTTTTGCTCGCTCTTCATTCTGAATTATTCACGATCGCCCAGGTATACCTCACATGGTTGTCGAAGAGGATGAGTATCTCGGTTATCGGATTCCGAAGGGATCAGTGGTATTGGGAAACACTTGGTATGTTCTCACGTGCAATGTCTCGTTTGGCTGTATCTGACCTCACAAGGGCGATTCTGAGGGACCCCGAAGTATTTCCAGACCCAGAACAATTCAATCCTTCCCGGTTCTTAGTCGCGACGGAAGGTAGTGCCACAGCACGGGAAATCATGGAGTCGACGATATTCGGGTGGGGAAGACGGTATATACTCCTTAACTTTATAAATTCATGGCACTGACTACACCGAAAGCACGTGTCCGGGACGCCACGTTGGACAGTCGGTGGTCTTTATCTCGGTTTCGCACATCCTGGCGTGCTTTGATATCGCCAAGCCTCTGGATGACGCAGGGAACGAATTTGAGCCTGTGCTCAAGTTCTATAGTAAATTATTCGTCAGGTACGCTCGATCGCTTGCGTGCACATATGAATCATTTTCTTACTTACTCTGGGTAGGCGTGCGCTCCCAATCAACTGTACAATAAGACCGCGGTCGGATAAGGTCGCAAGTCTGCTCGCAACGTAGGGAATGACATCCACGGGAGGGGATTCTATACCTGTGTTGGGTATATACACCTTGCCTTGTTCATAAGTGTAGATAGTAATATTTCTACTCATGAAGACTCGGATCTGAAAAATACCCATGGTTCTGTCTGTGATCACCCACCTGTCGTGTATACGGTTTCCAGTTCCTACAAAGATTCTCGTCGTCTGACGACACACTTGCCTTTGTTACGGATTCCGGCAGAGAATGGTTTGGCGTAAATAGTAAACAGTGGTTTACCACAAGTGGTGTTGGACAGATCGGGGCGGGACATCCATGGGCCCGGGGGATGGCGTGGGTTTTGAAAAGTGGTCAACTTCACGTGTAGGCAAAACTTATGGTAAGCGCTGGGATACCTTGGGTATTCTCTGAAGGTTATGCTCTCGCCCTCGCCCTCGCGTACGCTCCCCCACTGCCACCAACACTTTCTGTGGGTGAAACTTGTCATTCCACCAAGCCGGGAACTTGTTGGTGAACGAATCGATCTGCTCCTTCGTGTTGATTGCATGGATGATGACACGGATGATAGGTCTCCTTACTACCGGATAGGTTAGTGGCGAGACCCGTTATTCTTTCTGCAATAGGAAGTCTGCCAGGCACCTGCCTATGAGGCAAGCGGTCGATGGACGAGGTGTGGACCTAGAACGATCGGGGGAACAAGTCACGATCACCCGTCATGGCGTGGGACAATAACAACAAATGACAAGTTGGCGTCGAACCCAAAACCAAACGGAACAAAACGGACGGGGGGCTCCGCGAACAGATTCTTGAGAGTGCACGAGGCTCCGAGGCTGACGGAAGATAGCGGTAGGTAGTTTTTGAAATCGGGAGCACTGGCAGAAGGTAGCTGAGGCTCGAATAATTTCATGATAGATGGAGAGTTACTAGTACATGCCAGCGCTGTCACCGGATGAGAGCGGCCCTCATCTCAATTCGCAATGCCCGCAGTGTGAGCGGTCGATTTGAATGAAACAAGACCTACGAGGATCAAGTCGGGTGCCAACAGTGGGAGACTAACCTGAGTAGGTTAGCCTTATCAAGCTCGCGAACAAGGAACAGGCTGTTACATACATTTTTCTCTTGGCAGTACGGTGTTTATCCAGCTATATGGTGACGGAGCGATGTGCGCACATCGACCCATATACATATTCGAGCAATCTGCGCCGCTCTGTGACAAATTCACTGGCCATATCTCCGGCGAGCGTCCATGGCACACGAGCCAAGCAAGACACCAGGCGAAACTGACAACCTCAGAGTTCCCGTCCCCCCTGACCAGAAACCCGCACCCATAGCGTTCACCAAGCTCTTCCGGTAATGACATCCCCTTCTTTACCTGCTCTCTCCCTCATCAACCCAGTTATGCTACTCCCTTCGAGCTTTTCCTCAATCTCATTGGTCTCGTGGCTGCAGCCGCAGCTGGCGCTGCTGAGGTACCCCGCCCCCCCAATTCGTCCAGTCACCATCTCATGGATTCCGATTAGCCGCTCATGAGTCTTATCTTCGGAAAGCTCACTCAGGAGTTCGTCTCATTCGGTTCTCAAGCTGGATATCTCCAGGACGTCAACAATGCCACCGCCCTCCAGGAATTGCAGGCAGAAGCAGCGCACTTCCGTAGTGCCACTGCTTTAGATTCCTTATACGTCGTTTACATTGGTACCTCCTCGCTCCTTCCCTCCATATACTCACTCACCCTCAGAAAGGAATCGGTGCGCTTGTCTGCACATTCATCTACATGGTCATTTGGGTCTACACTGGCGAAGTAAACGCCAAGACGCATTCGTGAGAAATACCTCCAAGCCGTGCTGCGTCAGGAGATTGCCTACTTCGACACAGTTGGTGCAGGTGAGGTCGCAACCCGCATTCAGACAGACACCCGTAAGCCCCTCTCCCCCCTCCTTCCTTTCCACTGTTACCCCGCCCTTCCGCAGATCTCGTGCAGCAAGGCATATCCGAAAAAGTCGCAATCGTCGTCAGCTGTATCGCTTCTTTCCTTACCGGTTATATCCTTGCCTATGCTCGCTGCTGGAGACTCGCTCTTGCAATGTCTTCCATCCTTCCTTGCATCGCAATCACTGGCGGTGTCATGAACAAAATCATATCAAAACACACGCAGTCTGTATCTTTCCCTTCTTCTCATTCACTCTCTCCTCATCCACCTATAGACTTTCTCTCAAGCACATTGCCGAGAGTGGTACACTCGCGGAGGAAGTCATCTCCTCCGTACGTACCGCTCATGCATTCGGCGCCCAGAAGATGTTGACTAGTCTTTACGATGTACACATCCAAGTGGCCCACATCGTTGATGCCAAATCAGCCATATCTAACGGCGCTGGTCTGGGTGTCTGTTTCTTTGTCTTAAATTCGGCCTACGCTCTGGGTATGCAGTCCTATCGTTGATGTTACTTTGCGACTGAGACCCTTCCAGCATTCCAGTTTGGCACCACGTTGATCAATGAGGGTTATGGTGAGCTGCAAGACTTACAATTGTCAGCTTCGTTCGCTGATATATCTCCTGACAGCAAATGCCGGTCAGGTCGTAAATGTGCTCCTGGCCGTCTTGATTGGTTCTTTCTCCCTTGTCATGATGGTACCCGAATTGCTAGGTCGGCACCCTACTTGTTGCTTAACGTCCTTGCTCAATCTATCACACAGCTATCGCAAATGGCCAAGGTGCGGCTGCAAAACTGTTCGCCACCATTGACCGCATTCCCGTTATTGACTCTTCGGATCCGAGCGGACTCACACCAGACAAGGTTGTCGGCGAGATCACCCTGGAGAATGTCAGGTTCAACTATCCTTCTCGCCCGGACGTGCCTATCATCAAGCGCATCAATGTCACCTTCACTGCGGGCGAGACCGCAGCCTTGGTTGGCGCTTCCGGTTCCGGAAAATCAACCATAATCTCACTTATCGAACGTTTCTACGATCCTCTAGGCGGCTCCATCAAGCTTGACGGTGTGGATCTTCGTGACTTGAACATCAAATGGTTGCGCTCGCAGATCGGCCTTGTCTCCCAGGAACCTACACTTTTCGCGACGACCATCAAAAGCAACGTTGCACACGGTCTGACCAACACTCCTTACGAGCATCTCTCAGAGGAAGAGAAATTCAAGCTCATCAAGGAGGCATGTATCAAAGCCAATGCAGACGGTTTCATCAGCAAGCTACCCAACGGGTACGATACCATGGTTGGCGAACGCGGTTTCCTCTTGTCCGGCGGTCAGAAGCAGCGTGTAGCAATCGCTCGTGCCATCGTCTCTGATCCTCGAATTTTACTTCTTGATGAGGCAACTTCAGCACTCGACACGCAGTCTGAGGAGATCGTACAGGATGCATTGGACAAGGCCGCCGCGGGTCGAACGACGATCAAGATTGCTCACCGACTGTCCACGATCAAGGACGCGGATTGCATTTACGTCATGGGAGAGGGACTGGTTTTGGAGAAGGGTACACATGCGGAGCTTTTGGCCAACGACAGCAGTGCTTATTCGTGCTTCGTCAATGCCCAGAACCTTCGAGAGTCGGAGGAGGTGGAGGATAGCAAAGGCACCGCAGCCATCAGTGTTGGAGCAGACATGGAGAAAGTCGAAGTGCAAGGTCCGCTTGTCTACGCGCGCACCACCTGGTCCATTAGTTCTGCTCTCGCTCTGAAGGGGAACGATGAACGAAAACTAAAGGGGGTCGATGCTGACAAGTACAACATGCTTTACCTCTTCATGCGAATCGGACTCCTCAACCGAGGAGAGTTATGGAGGTATGCAGTCGGTTCATTATTTGCCATCAGTGAGATTGCTGCTTTTGGAGACTCGTTCACCGTTAAACTGAGTTTTTAAACAGTGACGGGAATGGGCTACCCATCGTGTGGGATTGTTTATGGCAAGTTCCCTTATTCTGATCGCGTCTCATGACCGCACACTCATATTCCATCAGGTATGGCCATTTCTGACTTCTCTCAAACAGATCCCTCTGTTCGGAAATATGATGGGAACAGGAATGCGCTATGGTAAGAGAAATTGCTCTGTTGGGTTGACATGTCTGAGGCTGGCCAAGGATGTTCATCATTGCTGTTCTCTTGGCGTTTGCCATTACTTTTCAGACTTATTTCTTCGCATCCTCGGCTGCTATTCTGACGTCTAAATTGCGCTCGCTCAGCTTCAAGTCCATCCTTAGACAAGATGGTTAGTCTCACCTGTGAATTATGTTACTTCTTTACATATCACCCTTCAACAGTCGAGTATTTCGACAAGCATGAGAATAGTGTGAGTCATAGTTCTGGGGTACTTACTCTGCCAATTCTGGTTGCGTGCTCGTAGACTGGCTCTCTCACCGCCAATTTGAGCGACAACCCACAAATGGTCCATGGTCTGGCTGGCGTCACCCTCGGGACGTAAGTACTTTTTTTTTCATTGACTGGATCTCCAACGGGCATCCAGTCTTGTGCAGTCCATCGCCACCCTGATCGGCGGCTCAATAATTAGCTTAATCTATGCGTGGAAGCCCGCTTTGGTCGGCATGGGTTCGTGATCCTATTCAGTTTGCCGTAGGGATGTTGATGACCGGTAATATATTGCAGCTTGCATCCCTTTCCTTCTCTCCACCGGTTATATTCGTTTGGTGAGTTTACCCTTGCTAGGCTCTTTCTGCATTTATTGAGTGACCACGAAGCGCGTTGTTATCCTGAAAGACCAACAAAACAAAGGTGCCCACGAGAGTTCGGCTCAGCTGGCTTGCGAAGCTGCTGCGTCCATCCGCACTGTTGTCTCCCTTACTCGGGAGGAAGACTGTTTGAGGTTATACAGCAAAAGTCTGGAAGAACCTCTTCGAAAATCAAACAAGACCGCAATATGGAGCAATTTGTTGTATGCATTCTCGCAATCAGTGACACTCTATATCGTTGCCCTCGTCTTTTGGTATGGCGCACGGCTCGTCTCTTACGGGGAAATCAGTACGCGCTCGTTCTTCACATGTCTTATGGTGCGTTACCTCTACTCTGTTGGTTTCGAGTGCCCATCATCCCCCCATAGAGCACAACATTTGGAGCCATGCAGGCAGGCGGTATTTTCTCCTTTGTGCCTGATATCTCTTCAGCTCGCGGCGCCGGTGTCGCAATTATTAAGCTCATTGACTCCACTCCCAAAATTGACGCCGAGTCCACCGCTGGCAAAGCGTTCAAGAGAGAAAGCGTTCTGGGCCAGATCCAGTTTGAGGATGTGCATTTCCGATACCCAACACGACCTGGCGTTCCTGTCCTGCAAGGTCTCTCGTTCAAAGTCGAACCCGGCAAATTCGTTGCTCTCGTCGGGCCCAGTGGTTGCGGTAAAAGCACTGTGTACGCCTCGTTGAGATACTACCCGACAATTTCTCTGACTATTCCTACAGCATTCAAATGATCGAACGTTTCTATGACCCTCTGTTTGGTCGAATTCTCTTCGATGGAACTCCCATCGATAAATTCAACGTCCAGGAGTACCGGGAATACATCGCACTTGTTTCCCAGGAGCCGGTCAGTACCATGTACTAGTGTATTCGCCGTGATGACTTAGAAGTATTCTCTCCTAGACTTTGTATTCTGGCAGTATCCGTTTCAACATCTTACTTGGCGCAACCAAACCCAGATCCGAGGTCACGCAAGAAGATATTGAAGCAGTCTGCCGTGATGCGAATATTTTGGATTTTATCCGGTCGTTACCCGAGCAGGTCTACACTCATTCACTAGACACGTGACCTATTGATATCGTCACAGTGGCTTTAATACTCAAGTCGGTGACAAGGGTGCACAGCTTTCGGGTGGTCAGAAACGTGAGTGGCCTATTTGTATGCCTTAACGATGATTGATAGTCTCCAGAACGAATCGCCATTGCTCGTGCACTCTTGCGTGATCCAAAGGTCCTACTATTGGATGAAGCCACGTCCGCACTGGATTCAAATTCGGAAAAGATCGTTCAGGAGGCCCTTGACAAAGTTGTCGAGGGTCGTACAATAATTGCCATCGCCCACCGTCTAACCACCATCCAGAATGCCGACTGCATGTCAGTCGTTTTTTTTTTCCAGCCACATGCCACCACCTGATGACAACACTTTCCAGCTACTTCATAAAAGAAGGACGGGTCAGCGAGGCTGGTACTCACGACGAGCTCCTATCCCTACGTGGCGATTATTATAAATACGTTCAACTACAGGCGTTGAGCAAGAAGTAAACATTTAATCGGGTCGTCCTCAGTTTCCTTACACATAGACGTGTTGACTATGGACTTTGACCACATGAACGTGCGCCCCGGTCGTTTGTAACGATGAGCGTTGACGTGTTTCTCATGTTCATGCGACATGAACTGGTTTCGTCGCTCCGTGTAGGGGATCGATTTATTGACCAGGGTCAATAGCAAAAACATTGGCCATGGTCATGATCACTGGCACTGCGGCACAACCTGGTTGAATGAGCGACCTCGACAGACAACTGCTGGAACTTCGCTCTTGTGGTACATATCCCGCTCGCGCACAGTCACGGAATAAACTTCAAGCTGACTTTTCCGCTCAGTACCACCAGCCGGGGGTGATCAGTGGCCTCAGTACGGCCATCACCCTTATTCAGCAAATATCGGGACTCTGTCCTCTCGGACACCGTGATTCTCCCGGCTTGTTGAGAGATCTTGCTGATACTTGCAGCTTATCTTTATACAGTACAATCGTCTGGAGTTGATGAGTAACCTCGATGATTTTTTCCAGAGAAGCACGGGAAGTATTCGTTGCGACTCCCTGACTGATCCCTGTCAGCCCTGTCCCTTCGTTCAGTACAGGCATCTGGGGATTGACGAGTGACTTAGAGGAGACCCATCATTTGCTCTCGAGAGGCACTGGAACCTTGGCCGGTTGGCACCTTGATCGAGCCCGCTTATTGAGTAACTTTGCACCCTGGGTCGATCTTGTTCGGTGACCAAGCTTGTACAACCAACTACAGTCACGAGTATCTCGCGCAGGCCAAGTTCATCCTCTCCCACGAAGGGTTTTACCCGTACGGCCACCCCGGACCATTCCGACCACAGACCTTGAACGATCTCGCAATTCCCGGTACAACCGGTTACGGGAAAAAGTTGATGGTCTCGACGAAGCAATCATCCTTTTCGGGGTAGTAGTGAAATTCCTCCCATGCATCCGAGTCGGTCCAACCCATTTATGACTGCATTCACATTTCATGCCTTTGGGCATTTTTAACTTTCAGTATTTATACTAGTGATCCGCTCGTTGTCCAGCCAGTCGCGCCTGAGCTCATCTGACCATTACAAGCACTACTAGCACTCATCACCATCCCGGGACTTGGCATGCAGTAGATCAGCTCAAATAGCCCGGCGCCGGTTAATCAAGAGAAGTGGCTATACCGTTGACTCATGGCTTCTACTGGTATTGGAGGATATCATCCCTTTCCCATGATGATGATGGTAATATATATCGGGACAATAGATATCCCGATTACGCAGGGGCAAGAAGGGATTATGGTATCAGTGGGAGATAACTCACTGATTGGTTATGGATGGTAACAAAGAGTCTTCAGAGGAGAGCAATAGGTGGGAGACTAATGCTCAAGTGGTTCTGAGTGAGAGTAGGGAGCGAGGAATAGATTCTCAGATAATGAGATAGGGAAGACGGGCTTAAGGCCTGGTCTTATATAGTGTTGTACACTAACCCTGAAACCTGTTTCAGATATGAAACACGGTGTAAGTAGAAGATGTTTCAAGTATGAAACATGTAAGAGAATGTGAAACGTATAGTAAAACATGTATCACATCTTATGACATCATGAAACACCAGATAAGGGTGATGTCATAGTCTAGACCATAAGATAAGAAAGAACTTATCTATATGTGATGAGTAATATGGAATAGCGTAAGAATAAGGTCAAAGACCGATCTAGAATCTGGTATCAGGAAATGAAAGATAAGATAAGAAATACCAGAATTCTCAACACTCCTCCTCGCTGTCCATGTTAGGAACGAAAGGTGATAA